>NW_019060708.1:211128-223672 GCF_000696155.1 Zootermopsis nevadensis | reverse complement strand
GAATTTAAAAAAAAAAAGCTTCTGGTTACAGTTTTTAATCCTACAAGCAACGGAAAATGAAGAGCCTCTTGTCGAAAACATTTTAAAGTCGATTAAAATCTCTTCCTCACCAACTCGCATCTCTATTTATTTATTTTTTTATTTTTACAAGCAGCAAAAGTAGTAATGAAAACATTTCACTTGTTCATCCTCTCAAGCAGAATTATAAATGTTACACATAGAAATCCTAACCAGACACTTTACGATCGTGTACCATGGCGAAAGTAATGACACTTTATCAACTATAAACTATGAAACATTTGGCTGGTATTATTTCTAGTCTGGTAGAAGTTAACCAACCTTTCAGAAGTGTTTATTGCCTCCAGCATCAGGGTGAAGATGCCTATTTTTCAAAGAATACTTTAAACCTTTCCTTGCTAAATTATTTTTAAATAAGACAATGATTTTTTCTTCATACGTACATGGTGACACGTTACTTTTACAATTTTTAAATGTGGTGATAGTGGTTTCACTCAAATGTTTGGTAAGAAACATGGGCCCGATTACAGACAAAAACAAAAAATTGTTAAATGAGTTATCTAGCTGTTATAATTTAAAGGTTTAAGCGGAAAAGTAATGTTTCAAAATTATTTATCGTCACTCCAATTTTATGAACAAAATTCCGACACAAATCTTACAAACTAAATAGAAACAAAACACCCAAATGACAGTGTATCCAGAATTTAATTTTTCAAAGGTATTTTAAAAATCAATACACCTTTCGTGTAACTATAGACTTCAATTTTGTCTCGACGCTCTGCGTCGCAAAACCAGCGTCGTATCGTAGGGCGTAAAATTAGTTCTGTGAGGTGAGGTTGTGGTACACTGCTTTCATGATTATTAATTTCAGTCACAAATTATGCACTTAAAAATGTTTCATGCTTGCCACAATGCATTTTGTCTGTTGTATTCTGTAATTCGCACCCAAAATCGAGGGTCCGAGGTTTTTTCCTAATCGCATAATAGCTATTGAATCTTAAAAAATAACCTGATTTAATAGATCACAATGTCCACTTAATTAGGATTTGAGGATTTCAAGGCTGTGAGTAATAAGATGGCTGTCCTCTACCAGACTATATGGCGCTACAACCCATAAGACAGCCATCTTCGTGTTCACGTAAGTTCATCAATGAATTCCGGTTGTAAAGAGTCGGATTTGAATTACCGGCTGTCATAGAGTAGCCACAAAGAATGGCAAAATCCTAAGGAAGGGGAGAGCGATTTAAAAATAAGAAACATATTTAAAAGAAGAAAACTTTCGAAATAATAAGAAATAAATTAAAAGATATATAAGAACGAAATAAAATAAATACACAGAAGTGAAGCTCAGGAAGAATACATTTTCATTCGTAAGTAATTAAGAAAATTTCAACAATAATTGGGCAGTGGCCACTTTTCACAAAAAAATTTAATTTCACATTTATTCAAATATTTGTTCATAACTGTATTATACGTGTGAGGTCAGATCTCATATAACTACTGTAGATGAGAATCCTTCGTATTCTGAACCGTTAAGGCGATTTGCCGGGAGACTGCGACGGGAGATCGCCGTTAACTGGAGGAGCGACGTGCCGGCAAACCAAAGGAGCGGCGGCCGGACCCTGGCGTACGGCACGGAGCTACTACAGTACTCATTCTGCTCACTGGAAGTGTGGACTCTGTACGAGCAGCCACATAAGTCTAATAGTTTATTTATGGGCATTGTACAAACCGGAGAAGGAGCTGGGTGTCTTCGAATGGCTTCCAGAATGACGGATTGACATAAAGAAATGTGGGGGGAATATATCGTGGCCTATTTCAATATAATTCATGCAGCAATGAAATAGAAACTATGATAGTTGCTAAAAGCAGAGAAGGAAATCGTAGTTGCCTATTTTCAACAGAGACAATGAAATTAAAACAAAATTGATACTGTAATTTTTAATTTTAAAATCTTTCCGAAGAGAAAAATAATCGAGTATACAAATTTCAAATTGTAAAAATCATGAATTCTAAATTTTGTTCAGAGTAAATTTATTAGCTTCGCATAATTATTAAAATAAATATAGATTATTTCCTAAAAAACATTAACTAACTGATATTTGTAATGAACACGCTTTGTTTTCTTTGAAGTAGAAGGTGAATGTCTAAGTGTCATTTAAAAGAGCTTCAGGCTTCTGAGTACCAAGACAATGGATTTTATTCAGTTACTTTAGCATCGAACTATCACGAGACGACGACCTTCACAGGGCAACACCGGAAACACTGCCCTAGTCGGAATTCAAACTAAAGACACCCACATTCGTGTAATCTTAACTCGTGCGTGTCTGAGACGGCTCTGTCGAAAAGAGTTTTCTCAAGCACTGTAAGAAATAAATGGTAAAATTTCACATTCATTCCATTAAATTAATTATTATATTCACTATTTGCAGAATATTTATCGCTCATCACATTAAAAGCATAATGCAGTTAACCTAATTTGATTGTAACAGTATAAAAGCTGTGTAGTATTTTAATGTCAAAGATGTGACTAAATCAGACTATAATACTATATCGCAGAAATAAACCTTTATTCGTCAACCAGCTGATTGATTTCCGTGTTTCGCTGTTATTCTTCTAATAATCTAAACACGTGTGTGCCCCACAAACGATGACGAAACGCTATAACATAATTTATCATGTTGTCCTAAACCTGTCTCACGAGAAAAAATAGGATGTTGCGAAAGGTACAAGATATGTTACCTTATATACTTTATTGTCCCATGTACAAGATGCCGGTAAACCTTAATTATCACAGACACCCATTACATTCGTCTTTCTCCATTGATGCCTGGGATTTCAATGTTTGCCTTGACTAGATTCAAGCACAGGTCTGTCTAGTTCGAAGTCGTCTATTCCAGTGGTATTCAACCTATTTTGTTCGCGTACCCCCAGATATAATTTCTCTTCAACTTTGTACCCCCAAAGTTGTTGGTGTATAATTCAAGTTATACATAGTATATAATCTACATCTAAAATAAATTAAATAAATTACATCCAAAATAATGTATTAAATCTGTCCCTGATTATTCAGTGTTTATCATAAAATAATATTTTTATTAAATTTCACATACCCCTGAAGATGTCCTCGCGTACCCCCGGGGGTACGCGTACCCCAGGTTGAATACCACTGGTCTATTCTATCAGATTTCCTTCTTCACGAGTTATTTTCAATTCGGATAACCTGAGTGTTTGCCTGAAATATTGATATCAAGATGTAGGCTGTCTTGAAAAGTTCATCAATCTAGCTACGAAATTCAGCACATCTTGTAAACTTAACCTGAAGGTCATTATTGTGAGCACAAACACCGAACATCGGAATACATCTTGAGTCTGTAGAATCTCCTCCATAAACAGCGGTAAACATTTCGATATGAAGTTATGTTCGAGAATGCACATATTCTGGCAGTGTACCCAACATATTCGCAGCTGCAAAACTTTTGCGCAACTCGAGTAAGCAGCGGCCTAGCAACTTGGGTGACCTTGACTCGAGAATCACGGCGGAGGTTGGGAGATTGTTACATGAGGTCGAATCTGTTTCTAGTTTTATTTCTGTCACTGTTGAGTTGCTTTTTAAATGGTACACTGTGGTTCGGAAGTTAAGGCCGAGGCGTTGGCTTTCTTGGTAGGCAGAGAGACGACCCGATGTTCCGATGGCTGGTCTATATCCCCCACAGCCGGCAAGAACCACACCTCCATGCAGCCTGGGGTAAACGCCACCGGTGTCGTGACGTATGGCTGTCTGACGGGGGTGGAGGGAGTCATGCTGTACCACATCTCGTATCAACGGCCCACAAACACTATCTTGGACCAAGTACGAAGCCAAACGTTGTAATGGAAAAGCGCTAAGACGTTCCAAGTGACGCGACTTGGAAGACGAATCAGTTTCTTTCGCAGTTCTGTCAGCAATGTGTCCGTCTTTCCGTTCGCCCATTCTTTGTTTATGTTCCTTTCTTTTACTTTACTGCAGCTGTTTTGTATTTCCAGGTGCATTCTTTTTGATATTTAATAATATATTGTTAATAGTGAAAGCCATAGTTCTCGAATCTCAATTTGGATTTTTTTTTTTCCTTTTTGAATGTTCCGACTTCGACAATGAATTCTGTCAGACAGGCCGCAGGACTCCTTAGAAAGAAGATTAGCCGATATGTACAGACTAGACTATTCAAATATCGTCATTTATTCCCCTACCTAAAAGCTGCCAAAATGAATAGCCCAGTGACGTTTCACAGATGAGCAAATTCACACACAGAAATTGGCCTACTGGAAACTGAAAGATTTGACTGTGTCAAAATTATGTTTCGAGTCACTGGAGAAAACGAGAGAAGGGGGTAGGGGGGTTCTTACGAGAGGGTTCGGTCTCAGATGGGTATTGATCCACCGCACCTTTTAAAACTCACTGAAGTTGCATTATGGGTAAACTAAGCTTCACGTACAGCACAGAGAAATAAATGGGAGAATGATATTAAAATGTATAAGTGAAATGGATTGTTAAAATATGAGTTTTATTAAAAGTGTTAAGACTAAAACACCACTTTTTACTCTGATATTGGCGGTATTAAAACTTTGGTTACTGCTGTAGGAGTATTATCTACATCGTTAATGAATTACTTTTAGCCAGTCAGTCCGTCCGTCAGGTAGGTAGTTGCGACCGCAACTAAAAAACAAGTTAGGCCTAATTCCTTACATACAAATCATGGACCTGATTGGCTGCTTAATGCCATAAATAATTCAAACAGCATTAAAAGATTCACTACACAGTCTTTCAGACTGAAGATTAATAGATAAAATTTCCTAAGCAAAAATGAATACGAAATAAATGAGTGTATGAAAAAACGTGTCCGTCCGCATTTTTAAGCTCCAAAACCATTGAACAAACGTGAGTGAAATTTTATAATTGTGGGGGCGCTAATTAAAAAGGTATTCCTTACTCCACATAGCCCCACGTAAAGCAAAGGTTAAATAATTTTATATAGAGCGGCTTAGCGTGCCGAAATTAGTACATGACAATAAATATATCCCCCGTAAGCTCTAAATTTCTATTTTAAATATTTTTCAAATGTGATAATTTTTAAACGACTACAACGAAAAATAATTTCTGACCACGCAGCGTCACGTTTCATAAATAAAATGTGAATTTATGTTACCATGGATACCGTAGGCGTATAAGAAAACAGTACGGTCTTCAAGACAAGCTTTCTGGGGTTTTTGAATGACTGCGATTCCATCATCCCAGCATGCGGTCTGTATGAAGACCACAATAAATTGTTTTGGATATCTGCTTTTAAAGAAGCGTATGTATTCATGATGCACGGACATCGTTTAAATAACATATCTATTTTCACAAAAATTACAATTTCAAATCTGCCTATTTGATTTGTAAAAATGAAAGTTGGATCGAACATACGAACGAAGCCCAAACACAGAACCAACTAATTAATATCGGCTGATGCATATTCATAGTTCCAATCCCAGCAGTCGCTTGGCATTAAGCTGCTCAAACGCTAGGATCATGGGTTCGAATACAGCTCGAAGCATAAAAGTATGCACGAGTTTCACTGTTTCGTCTTGTGGCGGTAGAGACCTTGAAATTATTCGTTCTTCTATCACCTCTCTGATTAAGGTAAAGGAAATCCTCGGCAGCAGGAGATCAAAATTCGAGTTCAGCTGTAGCAAAGAATTAATCTATGGCGATAGTATAAGTACTTTTTACCTTTATTTCCTTCCATTTGCTTAGCTGTTAACTTTTCAGTGAAACTTCAAATTATGCTGGAAGTGTTTTATCTAAGACCAAGCTCAGTTATTTCCCGTTTATGACAGGAATGTTCCCCCTTAGACCAAATACAGGAAGCAAAATACGAAAGAGATTTCAGAACAAAATGACACAGTAACAAAATAACCAAAACTCAAGAACACTGTTTTCGTTTCTTACACGTATTATTTTACATTACTTTAACTTGTGTATTCTCGGAAATACAGTAATATTTTTATAAAGAAATGTATCAGTTAATGACGATACCTTGCTAGGTAGACTTTGCTTTATACATTTCCAAATTCCTTTATTCAGTAAATAACGGTACGGTTATGCATTACCATAAGAGACCATGCATAATTAATGTAATGGATAATGTAGATTATTTCATAACACAATTCATATATATATATATATATAAAAAAAAATGTATGAGTCCTTATTTTTCTTTAAGCCAGTATTTCTAGCTAAAATCCTTCCCTTATTTCCTTAACCACCCCTTCTTGTCCCATACCTTTCATTACCAAATACTCTTCACCCTTCCCCTCATTTTCTGATAATTTTCAAAGTTCTTCGTAAACAATTTCTCATTGCTTTCTCTTTCCAAGACTCACACTGTTCTCATTCTCTGGCAGAGTACAAGAGGCAATTAAACGGACTGGTGAGGCCATTTTGAATTAAATGACGCAAGCACTGGAACTGTTCGCATGTTCTTGTCATTTGAAATATGCGAACAGCTTCGTCTCTCCATTGCTAATAACGATGGGAGATGAGGTGAGCTCACGCGAACACTGAGGGGAACAGTAATGATTTTAGATTTTTTGTAAGAATTCCAGATTCTAAAGCACAAACTTTATCACAGAGTATCTCCACGATTTTATGCGTTGTTTTCATGAAGTATGTGAAATGAACGCATAATGTTGAGGTAAATTTTGCTCACCGATATATGTAATCTGTATAAGTATTGGAAAGATTTCGAGATAAATGTTGAGATTGGAAACTTGCACTGAAGTTGTGGAGGTAATAGAATTTTTGTCAGTATCGACCCTCTGTAACCCCTACGTCACACGAAGCCCATAATGAATGTAAACATGTTTATTGTATATAGATTAATAACTATATGCAGGGGAAAATTTACGTATATGGTACAATATGAAACAACAGCCTAACTATGCTAACATACACTTAGAAAGAAATAATTTTATATGGATTTATAGCCTCGCAAAGACAGAAATAAAACACAATATCTTATGTATAATTGAATTATTTACATTTTTTAATTTAATATGAATTAATGTAATATAAAAATAGTGCTTCCGCGTTTTCAGAAGTTTTCATAATTAGTCGCTGGCCTCTTCCTGCCTTCATAGATAAGAACTCATGAAAACTTTACTTATATCGTCATTTAAATAACACGTATAATTGAATACTATGCATAAATATGTATATTAATATGGGTATAATAATAATAGGCTTGTTTAATAAAGAACATCAAATGTTTTAAATTGTATCTAAATAGACCTAACTATACATCCTCAACCAACATTCTACAAACATTTATCAGCAACTATCCCAGGCAAAATCAACGCCACGACAATTTTTACGTCTGTTCCAACTACATGTACAGTCTGTGTTGAAATCTTTACATTTTTATAGACTAATTCGCCCTTGAAAATATTAAAAAGTCAACGTTGTTTCCACGTCAACACAAGGCATACATCAATATTGTCTCTTGGAACTTGATCTGCATAAATGCTGAATAACAACTTTAAATTCTGATGAAAAATGCGTTTCTTGCAACGTAAAGTATCCAGTAATTAAAATTATTGATTAGTTGTTAGAAAAATGCTGGCAGTAAAGAGGAGAAGCGGAAATTGTGGTTTTAATTGGAAATAGGAGAAATATCTGCAATCTAAACCACTAACACGACTTTCAGACAAGTAACATCGTTATCTAAAATTTATTATTAAGTTTAGGCCGTTAGCGTCGTCAGCCGATTTTATTTTTATTGTGAAACACGAGGCTTGAAATTTAAGAGGAACGAGGGTTTTATCTTCTGCTTGTATTTATCAAGACTCTCTTTAAGGAAAAGCATCTAAAAACACGGGGCTTTCCTTTGAACAGCCTTACAACATGTAAAACAAATTCCCTTTCGTTTTACACACTTGTCCCTTTCTTCTAAACGTAATAAATTGATTCAAATCGGTCATTTTGTTTGAAATAAAGAAATGGACACCACATTGAAATGAAAGATGTGTTTTCATTGGTTTAAACATGAAGTCCCCAATATTCATGCGTAGGGGGGTTGAGTCAAACAAATCAATATTTAACACCCCCCCTTTCCACGTACTTCAGGGGTAAAACTTCCGAGTGCAGACGCTAGGTGGCTCTATAAGTACCAATGGCCGACGCCTGACGTTGAAGCTTCAGCCATAAATAAAGCGTCTGTTTTGATTTTTAAGTAAATAATAACAAAATTGATTCAGATCTACATACAGTTTCCTGCTACTGTAGTTACGTGAATGTATGAGCTTCAGCTTTGGGATTCATCAAAATGGTTTGTACCATTTTATTATATAAGATATTAACCAACATAACCTAGTCAGTTTTCTGGATTAAACTGCAATGTATTTATTCTAATTTAATGTAGTCATTTTCGTTTCACACAGAAAAAAGCACGTGTCAGAATTGTGTCCGATATCGTAAGACTTGATTTTAAAATTAGGATATGGAATATATGTGTCTAGAAAGAAAGTAAGAAAAAAGATTTTTTCTCCTGCATTCACTTGTAACAAAGCCCCCGGCACCTCCTAGCACGATTAAACCAATAAAATATTGCAAACTTATTTATTATTTCAGAAATTTTAACAACAGTTAATCAAAATTAACAAAATTCAGTTTAAAAATATGAGCGTAGGAATAACCTATTTTGAGCTCAGTTATTGGCTCAGTTTGATAAAGTATTTTATAGTATTTTACAAAGAAGGTGCCAGTATAACACGCAAGTGCCTGTCGACTGAATAAAGACTGTGTGTGTAAGAATTTATATAAAACAGAGTCGTTTACTCTAGTAAGACATGGGAATCCTGCATCAGACTTTCAGAATTTTACCTTAAAAAATGCAAAACAAAATTTTCAAAATTAGTATTACAATTAATTACGTTTACCACAAGTTTTTAATTTCTCTTTCACAAAACATTAAAATATGAGTTCTTTTAAAAAAATTATTGAACGTTTTTCTCGTTCATATATTTTCCACGATATATGTCAATTGTGTTAATCAGTTTCCTAAGGACATCATCGAATTATCTTACACCAGTTAAAAATGTGACAAAGTAGGGAAATTTAAATGATAACCGTTATCAAAATATTTTACATCGTTGGCTAGAAATTTCCTTTGGGCCGAATCTGACACTCGGACCAGAGACTTCCCATATCTGACTTAAGTAGGTCTACTATCCTAGGTATTACATTTAATAATATATAAAAATAATGTCATACTAAGTAACTAAAAATATAACGATAGTTGCATTTAAACTTTAACGAAATAAGTTTTAGGCCGTAAATATATTTGTTACGGATGGTAATTTATGAATAAAAGTATATTCACCATTTGTATTAAGTACAGCTGTCACAACATTCACACGCACGGAAAGATGTTAGCACTGTTGGGATATACGAGCGGCTTTGTGTTATTCGAACTGAGTTTAAAACAATACTGAAGTCCAGCACCACAACAGATTTCTCTTCTGGTTTTAAGGTTACTTAGACCAAGTGAAAGGGAACAAAGCAACTGACTCGTTGCTTATCTGAAGACAAGGAACACAACATTTTTCGGAATAATAAATTAAAAGACATTGGAATGAAGGAAAACCCGTTCAGTCACTTCGGCTATGTCCTATCATAAGGCAGATTTCTGGTCTTAGGCAAACTCCGCCCATGAAGCTTTTGACCCCGTCCCGTCTGAAGATCGGCCCCTAATTTTAATACGAGGGAAGGGGGCATGGCTTGCAAGATGTCACACTGTGATAGTTCAACCCTCCTTTTGTTAACCCTTCCTTCACTATTGCATTCTTTTGGCCAAATTCCTACAATTTTTTAGTAATGGTAAGACACAAAATGACCTGGTGAAACAACTTTTTTTTTTAAAACAGGTCCTTCTTTATTCCTACTTGGATTTATTCCCTTACGATGTCCGCTACTTCTTGTTAGGCCCTTTGCTTGTCCTAGGTCAGGGTGGTATTTTGAAGAGGCCAGTTGAAAAACTTGCACCGGAAGTAGAGTCCTTCAGAGCACACGCTATGAGAATAATTTTTAAAGAAGATTCCAGGACAGATAAACCCTTTAATGTCCAAGAAGGAAATAATTTATGCTTTCCCTAAGATTTCCATTCTTCTTCAACTGTAACCGACTAAACCCTCCTAACTGTGTCAATTCAGATTACAATGTATTCAATTCTGAATCAATAAATACTCTTAAACTTTTGGCAGGGCACCTTAAGCGATAGTGAGATCCACAGTAGGCCTATGCTAACATAGAAACACACAAGATAATAAAATGAGGAGCCTACAGCCACACCTCTAGACGCTTTTGAAACAGTGATTAGTGTTCAGACACGTCATTGACGTAAGCGCCCGAGACTTAATAAAAATACGATTTCAGATTCAATATTACGTTAAAAACATAATTTCATAAATGTATACTGAAATTATAAAACAATAGGACTTTTTTTAAATGTATGAATGAAATAAAATGAAAAGTATGAAAAAGTGTGATATAAATCCCTGCGTTCAAGCAGTAGATTGTGTAATGTTTTAAAGGGGAAATGTAGTTCTTAAAGTCAATGAAAAAAGATTTAGGGCGATCAGCTGTGTCAATTTTGAGTCAAATGCCATTCTCCGAAACGTTAGCATTTCAATCTCATGCCTTCACGTTTATGAACTTAAAAATAATTAATTAATACTAAATCAGAGCGTTTCTTTTGTAAATTATAAAATTACGTTCTTCCCATAACCAAACACTCATTTCCACTATGAACGCTGTTAGCACTTCATTTTAAATTCGTTACAAAGATTTAAGTTTCATAATTCAGAGTATGGTAAAAATTTCACTGTTGCACGGAAACCATGTAACTGGAATACAGGAAGGACATTAACGACCTCACTACGGAATATCAAAAGTTACTAGTCCGAGAGGGAAAACTGTAGCGACGTTCAACTAGAAAATGAAAAGGCCAAATCCTTTTAAAAAATATCGTCACTAAGCTTTAGAGCGTCCGTCTCACTTTAGACTTCCAGTTTTTATTTTAATCGCTGTCCTAAAGACAAATTATTACAGTTGTCACTTCGCTGTAGATAAATGACGAGAAAAAAATTATTATTTTGGGGCAAAAAAAATCATATGAAAAGAATGATCACAGCAAAAAGGTGTATCTGAAGGAACCAGGTGACTAGCTCGTACTGCGTCCAGATGCACTACATAAATTTCAAAAAATCTGTGGAAATTACGTGTGCATGTTTGGGGAAATAAAGGAGGGGTTGATCAGGGTAAAGTAAAGTCTCTACGTAAATATATGTTCACTTCAGTATAGGGCGAGTTGAACATATATTTGAACGTTCATCAGACGAGGAAATTAACTTGGCTGTCAAGTGGTTGACACTTGTGCTTTGTGCTCGGCAGTGCAGGGGTTTGAATCTCGGTCCATTGACCTACAACTACTACTCGCCTGTAAAGCCTGTATGCCTAAATTACGTACACGAAATTGAACCATTAATTGTTTACGAGAGACAGAGAATTTAAAAACACCTTGTCTGTCTGTAAGTAATTCTGCACTGAAGTTTATGTACGATGTTTCCGAGATTTTGTATAGGAGAATATTATTAAATATATTATGGTTTCTTGTTACTTAACGAAACTTTCGATTAATGTCAGAAAATAATCTATGAGAAACAAATGAAACACAACAAGTCTCAAAACGTATACAAAGCGAGACAATTCTTGCATGTTCATCAGAATTTGACCTTTGTAGATGGCCGAGGATTTTCCAATGAACCAGTTAGTCACTTCCAAGAGAAGGAAATAATTAGAAACATTTTTAAACTTCCAGTCGTGAACGCGGATAAAAATAAATTCTGTTGATAAATTTCAGAGTTACTGAACGCTCTAGTCAGTAACAAATCTACTTATCCCCGCCGTATAGAGCACAAACAATCATTCACTTTCCCAATGCTTACATTTTATCATTAACATTTGTATATTTTGTGTCCAAACGGAGGACAAATTTACGTTTTAAATGAATGTAATTTGTAGTTTCATTACAAAAATCGTTTTACAGGCCGAAATGAAGAGAGAATAAATGATGGGGAAATAATATCATACATTAAGTTCTGAATCTACTGATTAATAAGACACTGAAGGACATGTAACCTTAGTCCATAGTAATTACATACTATGAGTAATAAACACTTCAGAAACAAAGGGAACTCGCACTGTGTAGACCTACTGAACTGTGTTAAACGGCCGATTAAAATATACACATCGAATATGAAAATTCTGTTTCTATGGCAATACCAACATATTGCGAGTTCGTTTACACAACAAAATTATTTTTTCGAAGCTTGTTTTTCTTATTATTATTTCTATTCTACTATTGAATTTTTTGTTCTATTTTTATTAAAGGTTTTTATCATACTGGATGGCATACATAGAACATTTCATTGATTTCACAGAAACACA
>NW_019060708.1:198652-208658 GCF_000696155.1 Zootermopsis nevadensis | reverse complement strand
CGTCTTGCACCGTTCTTCCACTAAATATCAAAAAAAGGGCGTGAGAATTATTTACACACTTTGAAGCAACGCACACAGATACACACAGTGACACATTTATATATATATATATAAAAAGTAAAGAAATCTTTCCGGAACTTGGCCCTCAGGTATGACCCCATGCGTTCTGTACACTACTCACCACGATACTGGTCTGACCAGGCATGCCTCTCATTCCCCCCCGTGCAGTCCGAAGGAGAGAAAATACCCTACAGGGCAATGCCAGTACCCCCAAATAATAAAAATAGCATTAAAAAGAAGTTCTTACTCACCCCTCCCACCACAGAATTTTCAACCAAGCGTCCATCCTTTAACCCCCCCCCCTTCCCCGGGTCTCTCAACCCCACGTCCCATATCCTACATATACACTGTACAACAATATATTAATTCACATATGGGTCTGCGCAAGGATTTCAGACGAAGAATGGCATAAGACGTTTCGACACTGTAACTGAACCATAAGGCTAAACTTAGCTTTCCGAAAGGTAACTCATAGCAACGAGCAGCCTCGGACAGAAATAATTTTCTGTCCGAACTCGATCTGTTTACCACACTGTCCTGTATCGATATTAAAAGTGCCAAGATGCAGTGCAAAGCTTTGGAGCAGGATGTGTGATTTACGCTAATATTGCTCGTTACTACAAGCGGTCATAAACATTGGATGGACGTGAAAGCAAGCATATGTTCCTAGGAGTCTGCGTTAAAGAACTGGTCATACGAGTTTTTCGGACCTCTCTTCCTCCCCAACTCATCTCCAGCACCTTTCGTTATGGGGGGGGGGGGGTATAGTCCAGTTCCAACGCGGCGTCCTTCAGAGGATTCAACTGTCGGGACCAGTTCTTGTGGGTTCATGTTATAACAGAACACGAATGGGTAAAAGGATTCATGAATCCTTAGGTACGCAACTAAACCAATGACACAGATTATAAATTCAAATAACTAGACTCGTCTCGTAGTTAACCATTTTAAGTAGTAAGTTTACATTGATAATATTTAAAAAAATCATATCCTGCTACAATTAAAATAAGACATCTCCATTAAAAAGCTCCATCGAAGGGAAATAATTGATGTTTATTATGAGAATTGTTAAATTTCTCACTTTCTGTGTTATCTCTTCTATTTACATTCGAATATTCTCCTTAGAACTTCGATCTTACAAATTCGCAACGAGTATTATTCTCTCAGAAAGATATCAAGTTTCACACCCATTATTTTGTAATTTTGCATCACACGATGCATTTAATGGCCCAATTGTAAAAACAAAGCTTCAGCTGTTCCTGACATATGGATAAATGGATGTATACCTCCACGCTTTCTCAACGTCGGCATTAGAAAGAGGTGAGTGGCCAGCTTCACGCCTCAGTCGCTTTACTCACAGGGGAAGACGTTCAAAACCTTAATAGATAGGATTCTGGTTGGGCCGTCCGAACACGGCGACGGAGAAGAACGCCTCTCCCTGCCTCTTCCTGGAATTTGTCGCCGATCGTCCAGCCTGTAACTTACTATCACGAGCAGTGAATTCATGACAAATACGTTAACCCAACTAACATTCTGAGAGATGAAACAAGGCCTTCTGTTTTTCATCGTGGTTCTTCGGTACTCCAAACACTGGAACACGGCAGAACCAGTCAGATTAAATGCATCGTTAGATATTCCCTGTTCACCAGGCCCACACAACGAGCGTATGCCTCAACTAAATGGCTAACCACACCTGAATCTGCCAAACAATGTACTTTATCTGGTCGATTCTGCCGTGTTTCAGTGTATGGAGTACCAATGAAGCACGAAATTAAGATAAAACAATTTTTATTACTCGTTTTTTAAAGTATTAGCCGGGTTAATACGGTTATCTGCACACTCCGCCCCTGGTCACTACACGGACCGATATACCTTGGCGTTAATTCACAGCGTTGTAGCAGTTTCTCCAGCCTGCGCGAGGAACCTACCTACGCCTACTTTTGATATCCCTGATGCTTGAGTTCCCACCCCAACAAATGAACGTCCACATCTAGAACAGATCTTAAATACACACTATCTCCTAGTAGCTGGTTCCAGTGGTCCATTTCCCATGGCAAAGGCGACCAGATCATGCCATAATCAACGATGGTTGTTTAACTTTTAATGTCGACTCAGCTCTCTACGGCAAACATTTCAACCAAACCAAACTTAACAAGAGTGTAAATGTATAGAGTGGAGTACATAAATTTTTATATCTTGCATATCCATTGGGTTTTAATATACAGGTATGGTTACTGCACTGCTAATTACATTCTAACAGATCACACGGCGCAACATATTGAAATTAGCAGATTTGAGAAGAACTGAGAAAATACCTTGCATCTTGAGTTGTACTTCCATGAGCTGTTTAAGTGTGCGTCCTTCTATCCCCCCTCCCCCCCCCGTCTGCTCCGGTCAGTTGCCCTGAACCACCCAACCCTCGCTTATAAAAAGAGACAAGGCAATAACAAATACTGAACACAAGGAATTATATACCGCCTCTGTTAATCTCCATCACAGCCGCCGACTGTCTGGGGGTGTGTTTACTTTCTTGCGCAGATGGCAGGGGTCAACGAACTGCTCGTGTTAAGGTCAACCCTCCATATGGCTAGAACACGGCATTAGGTAACCAACCAGTGGTCCGCTGGACTTTCTAACGATACGTACGTCGTAATACCAAGAACGAAAAATTGAAATTTGTTAATGCACAATCAGTTTAGACGAAAAATATATCCTTTAAAGAAATCGAATTTGCCGGAAGTGAAGTATGCCACCATCGAATTGCTAGTTCTGAGCTTGGACAAGGAGCACTAGGAGGAAAATTTGTCGTTTTAGGCGCATTTTTCTTTCTTTGTATTCGGGAGGTCTCGGGTTCAGGTTATCCTCCTGAAATGTTTTCTACGTCGTTCTCCTCAGTAACTTCATCTAAATGCCATAATAATTCCGCACTACAAAACCGATGCTACTGAAAAGCGTCGTTTAATAAAATAGAATGATACAATCATAGTTTGGTCCTGCTGTCAGTTATAATTTCATTAAAGTTTTCACACAAATATTATTCTTCGCACAATAACTTCTTCAGTTCACGCAGACATATTATGAATTAAGCACGTAATCACACAAAGAACACGTGATTCACTCGTCGCATTGCGCCGTGTCGCCATAGTGTGCACACGTCTGAAACTTGTTTTATGTCTTCCTTGTTTAAGCGGTTGAACCCAAAACTGCCTGTAAGCACACAGCGGATGTACTTAACATTTTTTATTAATGCTATTACTTTAGAAAGAAAGGGAAGGTATTACAGCCTTGGTAGTTTGGCCAGTTTAAAATTGTCCCTGTTCCCCATCCAGCAAGACGAGTACAGAGCACACACAGACGGTCTGTAATACCCCAGCCAGGACGACCATCACTCTGTCCCGTACAGCAAATACTGCGCGTTTAATGCTACAGTGGCATATTTGACACACATCACGTTTCGGCCCCTTGGCCTCCACTGTAATAACCCACTCCTTACAGGAACACTATTGTGGACATTGCCCATTTTCTGAGATATATCTTAAATACACGACGTTCTGGGAGTTGTTCACTCCCGAAACGTCGTTTGTAACAAATATACCTTAAACAATGGACAATTTCCAACATAGTTGTCTTATAATAAATCAACCATTAACATAAACCTTTAGAGAATAATCATTTCTTAATGCAGTGTCCAATTTGAGCAGGAAAGAATTAGTCAGGTAGTTCAAACGTTGTAAATATTTGATTACATTTGTCCAATATAAAAATATAAAGTATAGAACTGCATAGCCCTATCTTTGCCTGCTGTTTAAAGCTGGTGAGATTGGCTTTGAGGGTGGAAGGTGGACGGAACGCTTAGGATCGTGATTAATTGTGGTTCTCTGTTTATCAGTGTTGAATATTCGAGTTATGTTAGTAAGTGACTGTGAAACTTTATCACACATTCTAAGCGAAGAATACAAACTGAAGGTGTTTGAGAAGGAAATGCTCTGAAGCATGTTTGGATCTAGAAAATAATTAAGTAATAGGAAGACGGAGAAAGTTACGTATGAAATATTTCGTGTTTTGTAGAGTGGTCAAAACAAGGGGGTACCACACATGAGGGTAATAAGAAACGTACAAAGGAGTCATTAAAAGAGCAGTCTATTTGTGAAACCTAGTATTAGCAGGTGTAATATTAAAACTTATTTTGGAAAATAAAGTACGAAGCTGTTGACAGCTGTCTTCTCAAGGTTATTGTGATTCTGACTATTCATAGGAACATGCTGTTTCCATTTTCACGGTTGAATGGAAGTTATATAGGGTTAAGTAAAGACTACACGGTGTAACATCTCAGAGGACAAGTATCAAAACTCACAATACCGTGAAACCAGAAACCCTCCAAGATAAGTTGTTCACTTAATTTAAACAAGTTGTCTCAGAACACAGTCCAACAACGGGCTTTTGTGAACACAATGATGAATCTTCCAGCGGTATGAAAGAGGAAAATTTCTTGACCAGTTGAGTTTCTTCCTACTCCGAATGAAAATTATCAGCAGAGAGTTAGTTAATTATTGCACGCACAGTGTTCGTCTATACCTGAGTATTTGCCTCTGTCCAGGGAGGACGTAGATATCTCTCAATAAAAAATGTTAATACAGCAGAACGGATTGAAGGGGGCAGCGCTTTGGGTCGAAGACCCTAAAGAAGGAGCTGGACCCTACCGGACAAACGATGCGCATGTTGTAACGAAAAAGAAGAAGAAGAAAGAGAAACCACGTGGAGGGGGTTAAATTTAACCGTTGGCGTGCGTGCTCTTCCGGCCGAAAGAGCGGTAGTTACAGAAGCAGTAAGCTTTTTCCCATGATTCAATACGATGATTCTTAACCAGCTTGACACCAGTTGGTCAGTTAACAGTTTCAATGCTACGCCAGAGATAACTCGTTTATAACTACTGGCCTTTCTTGTTAGAGTTTATAATGTTTCAAAAAATCAGTGGAAGAAACATCTGCTGTTGTCCCTATCAGCTTAACTTTAGTGACTTCTCTACAGTAGAACTTGTACGCTACTAAGAAACTGGCGCAGAAGAAGGTTTGTTTTACTGAAAGTGTGATTAGACTATATTGAAGAGTACTTTAACCACACATGCACAAAATGAGGAATGGGTCCATCGAGAAGTAGATTGTGAAGATGTGGTCTTCATTAATCCGCCCAAAACAAGATCAGATAACGGGTTCTTGTGATTAGCGCTACAAAAATCAAGGTTACATAGGGAAATAATTACTTTGTAAGCGGTGAGTATGAAGATTTCTGTCTTCTGGGTTGTTGCGCTGTGTAGTCTGGTCGATGTTAACCAACAAATCTTCATACTCATCGCCCTGATGACGGAGGCAGTATGACCTCTGAAACGTTGGTGGACATCGACCAGACTACACAGCGCAACAACCCAGAAGACGGAAATCTTCAAATAATTACTTCTTGGATGCTTTATCGTGGATTTAGTTCGACCTAAGGGGAAGATATCTCGTGTCTTCGGTATGTTCCATGCGTGTTGGAAGTCATCCAATCCGTAGCTACTTCAGAATATTGAAAGGATAATATTAAAACAGATTTTAATGAAAGTACAGAAGTCTAGAAAGCGAGGAACTTCACATACACCTCTATTGCATGGGGCTTAGACACAATGACAACATCACATTTACTTAAAGACATGAGTAATTACACAGTTACACGGGGAATGGGAAATAATTTGTAGGTTTATAGCAAATCGTATTTTACTAAAAGCATGCACAGTTCCGTGGTCTCTTATTTTACAAAACCCACTATTACTCTGAAGAAATTATACGAGTAAACGTCTCCTAGTGGTGCACAAATCATTAATTCATTTCAAGCCATGCAAAGCGCGTGGCAATAAAAGTACTTCTAATGACCAAAACATTACCGGAATTTACAACGCGTCTCATGAACTCTTCTGTGGAGTAAAAGAAATGTAGCTCGGTGACGTAGAACTGTAACTTTTCACGCCAGAGCGCGCTTAAAGTCAAGCTAATTGACAATCGAGTCACAAAGTTTTGAAAGATAAATGTTCTAAATGTATCTGTCCGACATCTTGACTTAAAGCTTTTGTGTTTTTTGGAGGTCCCTTTCAGCTTTTGCTGTAAATGTTGTGTAAGTAAGCGCAGGTTGTCCTATAGAAGGATACAAGACCGTCTAATAAAACAGAATGACTCTCAATTATTTATAGTATTCAGCTAAGTAAGTAAACTTTGAAACCAATTACCGAACATTCAGTGCCTGGAGAGGTTAGCTGCGTGGATTAATAACAGAACCGGAGACGAGCTGTAAAGAAAAGAGGTTAATTGAAAGAAAGAAAAGAAGGAGAGACAGAGAAAATGAAGTGTCATCTGACTCAAAAGTTTCGAACAGTAGCCAGAGCTGTAGGGCTGGGTCACTTAACCATAACGTTGAATGAAGTGTGAAACACCATAAGTCCTAGCCCAATGAAGTTAAGCAGAATATGTCTTTATCTGACAAATGGTTCGATTCTTTCGACCGCATCAATTACAGAGGATAATTAGTGCCTAATGAAATCAGATATCGATTATAGGTCTATACGACGACCTATTGGGTGTTCATTGGAGCCACTATGGAAAACCACGAAAGATAGTGAAGATACTACAGACAATTTATAAGAATCTCGTTACTTCGTACTTGTCGAGGATAAAAATCTAACCCGACGGCTGATTATTTCCACGAGGCATTTTCGTGGCTTTATTCAGTCCGTTCAGTAAAATTCTGAGAATATACCTGAAGTTAGGCCACGACCATCGCCGTTGATATCCTTACTATTTGTAAATTAATGTCTCCATGATACAGGATAATCCTTGAAATATAGAAAATTATTCAACAAGTCAATAATATCCCCGTTTTTATGAAACTCAAAATTTCATAGATTTGTTCACAAAATCTCCATAACGTTTGACTATCATGTTAGTTGAACTCAGTATCCACTTTGACACACATATTTCTCCAAGATTTCTGTAGTATTATACTACCATTTATGTCTGAATCTCCATATTTTCTCTCTTCCATTGTGGTTTTCCAGTCAACATCTCGCTCACTGATTTTAAGATGACAACGAAGGAAACCACCCTACACATACTACAAATAATTTGTTCTAAATTTATCTTTCGAAGTGGGTGTTATATAACTCAAACAGCTGATTAATTACCATTACATAGCAATTAATCATAAAAAACATTGCGTAATTTTCAGGAGGAAACCTTCTCTGCCTCCATTCTCATGGCTGAAGATGCAGGCGTTACAACCCAGAAACAAAACAAAATTTGCATTCTTTATATCTTATTTTTCGAGAGAAAATACATTAGATATCTTTCATTGAATATATTTGAAAACGAGTTTCGTGATAAGACAGTTGTCCGACATTTTGTGCATACGCTAATCACATCATTTGTTTACTGTCAAAAAAATAACCAACTCGTTTATTTTCATCTCCTAATAGAAACGCAGAATTAACTGAGACGAATGTACAGAAAGTACGGAAATAAGGAAATAACACAAAAACTAAGAAGAAGACTGAATGAAGAAAATTGTGAAGTTGATGCCCCCTTCACCCCTCCACCATCTTTCTTCGCTGTGGACAAATGAATGTAGCACAGCGTCACCTTCATTCTACGGGTTTACATCCAGAGAGCGACACTTTGCAGAGTCCATTAACGTTTATCGATTCCCGTTCAAGCTTTTAAACTAACGACAAGCGGACAGAAAGGAGTCTTCTTAAGAATACAGAAAGAAGAGGTACCAGCAGACAGAATTTGCATTCAGAATACAGTACAATCACGTCCTGTAAAATAATACACCCTTTTGTATATGTTTCTGTTATGTAAATGGTCGCACTTCCGAGGCTTGGAATACAGAAATGGTATAAGAAGTGTTCGTAATATGATTATTGGCTCTACAAGAGAGACACATAAACAGATTTGTGCTACTGTACTTTTTATGTAAGAAGAGACTTTTCTCCTATTCGGAGCACACATTTTACAAATGCTTCCTACAGGTCTTTCATCTTACATCATTCTCCTTCGTATTCACAGATAACATACTGCATAACAGAGTCAGAAAAGATCTTCCCTTTATCCGAAAACACAGCCTGCATCATGGCAACGAAAATATTTCGAGCACAAATTCAGTCCTAAATTAGATCTATATTTTTAGGTTCGCTGCTTTTGAAACACGAAATTGTGTTACCGTGTACACACACGCTATTTAATCGTATTCTGAGCCAGATGAATCCAGTCATTTTTAAGGAGCTGGAATTTTATGACGAGAAATTCCTCGCCCTTCCACACACAACTTGAGGGTCACCCCTAGTCGGCTGACTACGACTGTTTTCCAATATTTTTGTAGTTACCTTCCGCGTCTGAAGACCATTTCTAACCCGAGATCCCGCCATACGGTAATAATAAATATCTGTCGAAACGTGGATAATGTATGAATCTGTTAATTACAGGTTTCGTCAATTGATTTTCTAAATCCCCCTACCCCAATCACCCACGTTACTGTACGCAAAATCTTCGCGTTATTATTCTTTCAGTCGTCTGCTACCCTTTATTTTTATGTGCGTAAGAATATTCGGTTTTTCCCATCATTTCCGTTTTAATTTATCTCCCAATTATCTTCTCTTTCTTTCCTCCCCTCCCTTCGAGCCTCCTCCTCTGAACCACCCCTTTTTTGCATGAAGCAGCAATCTTCTTTATTTTAAGTCGTTCGCTTTCTATAATAAAGCTCTTTTCCTTTTACAATTTCAAATGAATGGAATCTTGGCGTAGCAGCAAGTAAGGCAAAAGTACGTTGGAGGAAAATTTTTGATTAAATTTCTCATACTTCTTCTTTTATGAAAAAGTTTTTCTGTTCAGTCCGGCGAGAAAAAGAGGAAGGACTCGAAAGCCGTGTGCTTACTGGAAGCGTTCTGGCCTGCCTCATTCTATCACGAAGAGGAGCGCGAGATACTTGCAAGGTTTCTGTTCAAGACTCGTTAACTTGGTAGTTTTATAAACAATCGGTTTGTTGGATTAATATTATTGATTAAGGAGCAGGAATTGTACAACGTACAATTAGATAAAATATTACTTGTGGATTAAGAATTTTGAAGGTGGAGGACGTGGTTTATGAGAACTTCGAAAAGTGGCAGTAAGTCTGTTCCCATTGTATGATTTCGGAAGAAATATGGCGATGCGTTTCCATTTCTGAATATATGATCCCGACATTTTCTCAGGCACTGAAGGAAATCGCGAAAGAGCAGTCTATATCTCGACCGAAATTTTGAACAGAGAACAGGAAAGATCTGAAATCATTAGGATACTTTGTAGTAATTAACTTAAATCGCCTGTAAATTAAAAATTATGGTGTTTGTACTACTGATATAACTAATATCAAAATTAAATAATAATGTAAGACCATCAAATAAATTTACATTGAAGAGGTACATTTATGTTTTTTGCATTGCCGGGAGTGCAATAGTTATTTGAAAAAATTACCATTAACTCGTGTCTATTAAGTGGTTTAAGACAGGGGTTCTCAACCATTTTGGCTGCCGTATCACTAATTCTAATTTAACACATTAAATGTGCCACTAACCAAATGCGTTCAGGGAAAACTTATTTATGTTAATATTATATTTTGTTTTTCTCTCTTAGTTCGCGTACCACTTAACATTGGTTCGCGTACCACAGGTTGAGAAACGATGGTTTAAGAGAATCTGAAAGAGCCGGTCGTGGCGTGTCTCAGGGTTTTATCTCAGCACTTTCATACAAGGAATGAGAAAAACCACGAAGACATACAGACACAGAGAGACAGCCTTCTGGCTGAGAGTCGAATATGGGACGTCTTAAAAATGCAGTTGTTATAACCACCACAACGTCGTTTTGTAACCTTATCAGTTATCTAAACCTCA
>NW_019060708.1:160897-198638 GCF_000696155.1 Zootermopsis nevadensis | reverse complement strand
GGAACACGAAGCAGAAGGCTAGCCCGTCGAGGTTGAGGACGCTGTCCAGAAGCATGTTAAGTAGAAGAATATTCACCATTAAATTACATTCTTTATAAAAGCCTTCATTATGAGCTCCGCCCAGCGTCTTATTAAATTCTTTAGAACAGTTTTCCTTCAGTGAAAAAAGAAAAACACTGTCTAGTTTTCCTTTTTAATTCGCGTATTTTCTTTGTCTCCTCAGCAAAGCCGCTATGAATTGTAGAGATTTAGATGTAGTGCGTCACTTCTGTTTTTAATCTTATATCTTAAATACTTCAGTTTCGTGAATATTAAAAACAAAATTAAGTAATGGATGGGCGAGACAAACACACAAAATTTTGATCAGAAAACTTAAAAGGAAGTGGCCACTAACCACAATTAGGTACAGCTTCACGTTTGACTGAGTCCCATGATATTTAACGATGCCATTTCAACTGTATTTGTTGTTCAGTAACAAGAGCTCAGGTCAAAAACTTTTTTTTTCCGAGACCGTGAAATGTGAATAGGTTACAATTTGGAACGAGGATTAAAGGTAACTTCTGTAAACGTTGATCTCTTCTGAACAAATGCGGTATCTTCATTTGGTGCTCTGATCCATTCTTTAAATCATTCACTTACTTTTACTAAAACGAAATATTATATATTTTATAGTGTTACGTAATAAAAACACCGGAAAATATATTTTCTTTCACTAATCCCCTGTCATCCGCAGTTAAATATCGGGTAGTTCAGTGCAATATAATAACATTTTCTTATTTTCACCATATATTCTTACCTCGCTGTTACTATTCTACCTTCTCCTCATTTCGTAATCTATCATCCTATTCTTTCCAGCTGTTCTCCTGTTTTCTCCATCCAACTATTTCATCTGCATTATTCGGGTACTCTATAGAAGTTTAAAGCGTAATACGTTCGCTTGAATACGCTTTGGACGTAGAAATATTGCATCAGAAGCCAAGGAAAGATGTGGCGTGGGGTTAAGGGAGGACTGAAATTAGGGGTAGGTATTTTGGATAGAAAAAAAAACTAAAGACAGACCGAAAGAAAGGCTTTTAAAGGTTGGCGAGTATTAACAAAAGAAACATGGCGTCGTATACATAACACTGCATAAAGCAATTACTTTAGCAAAAAATGGGTCAAATCATGTACAGTATTTCGATTTACCAAATATCAGTCTGCATTCCTTTCCTACACTGCATGTTTATGTCTAATTTTATAACGTAAACATTTTTTGCTGGCATAATTAATCGAAAACTTTAAGTCTACTGATGCTGCACTTCATGCGCTCAAATTTAATTACTGATCAAAGCAATTAACCGCAGAAATATCAGTTTCTATGCTGCAGGAACCCTAATATATTCTACTATAATTTCGTTAAATACATTCCACCTGTAATATTTAAAATAATTATTATAGAAGCCTAACTTAATATGACATTCGTCTATGCAATGTGCCATCATTTCTAGAACAATTCGTTTCACAGTAATTTTATAGGCGTATAATAAATTTGGGCTTCGCGTAAAGCACTGAGGAAGTAGCTATATTAGATCGTTACTCGCCATAATCAACTGACCAGACAACGTTTATTGTACGCGCCCAAAACCAAATTTCGTCTAAAATCGTTGAAAATTTTCTGTATTAAACATGCAGACGGACTTAAGGTACGGATATGAACTAATAAAATACTTAAAAATAGGCTGTTAGAACTTCACCGTCCGCAATGTAACGACTGGTCGTAATAGGCTAGTCTCGGCGTATCTCGTCCCGGGAATTAGATAAACTTCTACTGACTAACACTTTTTGTGGTTTTATTTTATCCGTCTCGAAGACAGAACAAGAATAATAACTTAAAATATTCCACACCCAGATCTTTCAAACTCTTCAGTTGTCATTATCCTCTCATTTATCGTCCATGCTACATAACCTACGAAGTTGGACCAGCGTCTTTAAATAAAGAAACTAAAATGTTTGATGTTTCCGTTCATTGCTTCACAGCAGTACAAGTGTCTATGACGACATTCTACGAGACAAAGTCGGGGGAGGGGGTGGGGCGGTGGTTGGTAAGAACGGGATTGAATGATGAAAAGAGAAAGGAATTTTGATAATCAAGAATCTTCTTTAGAAAGCCTTCCGTTGCAGCAACGAGCAAGGACAGACAGCGGGGACCGTGGAGTAATAACCATAATAAAATATATCACGAAGCTCCTTAATGCTACAAGTTTCAATACAGAAATGGCGTAAGTTCTGACAGGCGTCTTCTAAATAGTAAAAGTAGCATAAGGAGCATCTGTTAACCACAGAATTTTGGCAACTGATATTGTCTTTTTTTATTTGATTAAAGGTCCTCAAAAGTGTACAACAGTTCATAATCACGCCATAACCACCGAATTAAAGACCAACCAATGAGCTGACTAGACAAAAGAACTATAATCAGAAGGTGTGTGTATACACGTGCGTGTTACTTTCTGTAATTCGTTTAACATTTGCATGTTTTATAACATGATTAATTACTTTCTGTAATTCGTTTAACATTTGTATGTTTTATAACATAATTACACCTTATATAAAAAAACAGACCTGATGAATACCGACAGAAATCGGCAATTAAGCAATAATATTAATAAGATTATTCTGCAAAAGTCATATATTAAATTAAAGGATAGAAATGCGAAAAGTATCATGGCAGGAACAATTTAACAAAGGCCGATTAAAAAAACAGGGCTGAACAAAATCTCGCTGCTATTGTGATTTAAGTTAGTACTACTGTGGAAACTTTTTATACTACATTAACCCATGAGCAAATGAAGAAGTGAATACAATTATGAACTTGGTGTACATCAACCACTGAGGCTTTTTAAGTCTGACAACTGGATATGTTAAGTCACTTTTCTAGAAAAATTATATTAGCTGTTTTAATCACACAGGAACACAATAGAGAAAGATTTAGCAGTGATACATTTCTCCATATTTAATTTTATAAAATGAGTAATAATAGAGTACTGATGGAATATAAATTATTCATTGTAAGAACTCATGGAATTGCCAGCGAGGGACTCATGTTGATTAAATGGAAACTGCATAAGCATTTATATTATTGCTCTTTTCATACATAAACAGTTTTTTCTGTAGTGTTGCCACACTGCCCATATTTGGTTCAAAGATTAATTAATTAATTTTCATTGTTAAAAAGCTTCAAATACCATCAATAGCCGAGAGACGACAGCAGAAACATATTTTAACTATTTTGTCGATCGCTGCATAATTCAATGGGAAAAGATCAATTTCTAAGAGAGATAAATTATTAGTAACATGGGCAGAATTAAATTGACCTTCGGACAAAGAATGGGTGTATTTTGAATATTTTAAAAATACACTTTTTGGAAAGGAGATATACATTTGAATTAATTTAGCTAGGTAGAAGAGGAAATAAAAGAAATGTTTATCTTTGTACTTCATTTTGAGACTTAGATTTCAATGGTAACAAGAAGAGAACGTTGTACTGCAATTGCTTCTTCCATGCATTATTGAAAGTAGATTGTAACCTTTGACTATTTCCAGTGTAGTGTAAATTGAATAGAGTAATAAATAATTCGTAAACGCTATATTGGAAAGATATGAAATGAAACTTATCGATTGCAATGTTAGCTGTATTTTATTTTCACATAAATTCTTTTGTGCTTTAAGAAGCTTTTGAGATATTTAACACAGGATAATTTTTTCATGTGTATTTTATTGGATCGCTACGTACCACAAAAAATTAACCCAAATACGTAGATCAATATAGATCAGTAATGACACAGTTCTTCATAACTCGGGTTAGTTTTGAAATTCAACGTGTGGACGGACAGAAGTTGAACACCTGAATATTATGAGTCGATTTCGCACTCTGTCTAAATAAAACACGAAACGGAAAGATTCGGAAAAATATACAATTTTTATTGTTTATAAACACTTGGCTAGTTTCTTTTTTAAATACGGTTTAATCTTCTAATCTACAAAAAATCGAATAATTGTGTCAAATGCTTTTGGATCACTTTATTTGTTAATACAAATCTGAACTAATGTTGTTAAATCACGAGAGACAGAACGCAGCAATATTCATGGGAAGCTATTCCAGTAGATTATAAAGTAAACCTAATATAATTCTTTAAAAAGATTTTAAAAATTTACTGATATAATCTGAAGTTTTCTTTGACGTGTTCAGCAACATTTTAAAGTTAGTATCACTCTTGTAACTTCTTCCCATTTTTACATTCATTCGACTTCCTTTCCCCGAACATTTCATCTCTTCTTATGTTAATAACGGACGTTTCCATGACAACGGATTATAATTTGTGGTAAGACGTACAAAATAAATATCTAGATTACGTTTCGAAAGAAATGTTTATTCAAAAAAGAAACTTCAGGAAAACTGAAAATAATAAACTCTTCCTTCGCTCTCGCGCATTTATATTCAAGAAATTTCAGATAACGAGGATTAAAGGATGCATTAAAATATGGAGGAGTCCTTTATCTCGCTGTTGTATCTCTTCCAGTTTTATGCTGTTATATACGTATTGTGTACCCCTGTGCTGAACATTTCCGCATTATTCTACACGAAGTGCTCTCTAAGTTCTATTTCCATGGAAACACTATTTCTTTGAACAGTTGACATTCTATGCCATCTTGAAAAATCGAAGTTCGATCCTCTTTCACGAAACCACACCATTTGATAGCCTGAGCCAATTACATGAATTCACAATTAATTTATATAATATTAATTTTAGTATTATGCCTGTATTTATGTCTACAGATAGGCCACAGAACTAAATAAAGTACATAAAATTATTAAATAAAATACTTTTAAAAAACTTCCTGGAGCCTACAAATTCACCAATTGGTGTCTTAATTTGCGATTTTCAACTCTTCGAGAAATGTCCTGTTTTTATTACCCGAAGGTCCATCACCGTCATAACAAAAACTATCTGTTGAAGAGTAATGAAAGTTCAAAACGTTACTTTCATGTGGGTCGCGCTATCTCCAGGCGACATACTTGTCTGCTAACAAATAAAATATGAAGCTAGAGCTTATAGTTCTCGTTCAAAGTTTTTACCTCTTTAGTTTCAGGAAGACACATCAGAGCTAGATACAGAGACCGAGATTTAGTGTAAGCTGTGATCGAAAGATGTACACAGTATGTCAAGTAATTACACAGTCTGTTTCGGATTCCACATCCTTAGTCCGAACCAGTTTGGCAATTAAATATATATATTAGTGTATCACAGGGTTCATTCAGGTGTGATATTGTTCCTTGAAAAGATAAGAATCACCAGAAACCTGTAAGCCAGAAAAAGTATAACAGGCGTAGACTATAATTAGGAAAGTAATAGGAGAGATTGACGAACTAACCCAGCTGAAAGATGTGTGATCTTTACAGCTGTTACTGATGAACCATTATACTTGCAGTCAATAAATAATCACTTAGCAATCTTACAAGTCTTTCTTGGTTGTGAGTTAATCTATAAGCACAATTTCCATGAAATTAATATGAAATGGGGTGATCATGTATCTTTTTCTGTCCCCCTCTTGGTTTGCCTTGCAAGTTGTTCGACATATTCCAATTAAATACTGTATTATTTATACATAATTTAAATTAATATTGTGATTTTTAAGGGTTAAAATGTAGATAATTTGCAACCAAACGGAAGCACAAATTTCAAGGTATTTCAATTAATCTTTAAAACTTTTATTTAATACAATTTTTGTCAGTGAAATAGCTGCATTTTTTTATGTACTGACGCATTCATTTTCGGTAAGCATTACGCCGTGAAAACTACAGAAGCCATGAAATGTTCCCCGATCGATCTGTCTCCCCGCTCCCCTCCATCCTAATTGTTAGTCTTTTTACATCCATCCATTGCAGTCCGATTCTATCCCCTCCACTTCTTATCCTCCCTTCCGCATTTCTTCATAATCAAGGTTTCTTATGCTATTTTTATACAACCCTCCCCTTCCTTTCGCCATCTTTTTCCCCCCTTATGGGGGTGGCTCCCTGCTTCATTCTAACCCTACCCTCGCCTTCATCCCTTATACTTTTTGATTATCTTCCTTTAATTCCGAGAAGGGATGGAAAATTACTTTGTTGCTGGTTCAGTGAAACAAAATTATATAAAAAAATAACGATGATACAGTTACAGCATGTCCGTAAACTTATTTCCCTGGTAATAAAAATTGAATACTACGGAAATACGTATTTGGATAAGGCAGGTCGCCGGCTGAAAATTAACACCTATAACATGTATTGAAACTAAATTCCAAAAGTCGACAAGGACGATACTATGCCAATTTCAGCTTCATCTACGTTGTATCCTAACACTTATATAAAACACGAACCTCACTGTCATAATAATCTCAGACAGGGACACGTTATTTTCACGTGTGTGTGGCCTTAAGCATGTTTCATGAGCACAGACAGATCCACATCTGCTGTGATCAGAGCTGTTATGGCATATGAAACTATAATAGCCGTCACCAAATTGCATGCTTCAAGGCCACGGAAGGACCTCAACTTTTTCTCCCACCCTAGCCTAGCCGTGCAGCTTAAAGTCAGCAGCACAGAATTGTTAACTTTGCAAGTTCTTAGGTGTCTTTATTCGCCTTGACATCGTTGGTTCGTTTTGCAGCATTATGATTTTATTGTGACCTTGAAGCATGTATTTTGGTGGCGAGTACTATAGTTTCACAGCTTCAAGACCGCAATTTCTGTTAAACGTTTTCATGTTTTATATCTAATTTAGTTTATTATTGCGTATTTTTGTGTCCAGCGAAGGAATAGCTAACTTCGACTTTGATAATTATTAAACAGTAACCTAAGTTTCCAAAATCTCAAATTTCTCATGAGGCCTTGGTCTTGCAAACCTCGGTTTTTGGAGGGATTACGGTATAACGATTCTGATTATTATCAATCACACCTCGCTTCGCAACTTGACTGTAACTGGCATCTATCGGGAACTAACGGCACTGAGACAAGAAAATAACACTTGAAAAAACTAAAGGGTGTAAAAAAAGGATGGAAAAGAAGGGGTTGCGGGGAGGGAAGAGGAGTTGAAATATATTAGGGTCTGGAATACAGAGGAGGGAGCGAAATTATAAAGAAGGGGAGAAGAAATGCCTGAGGATGCAACGAATCTGCCAAACAAATCAGTACAATGATTAACGTTAATTATTCAGGTTTTGGCTGCGACAAAGTAATTAGAAAATTTGAGGATTACGAACTTGGAAGAGTTTGTCTAATTACCAAAATAAGTGAAACGTGCTCCCTTCTTCCAGCTTCGCGTTTACTTTAATGTTCCGATCCAGACCCTTAATTTGGTAAAGATTTTTCCTAACGAACCAAGTGCCCCTAACAGACATATTGTGTCGGGTCTTCTTCCTTCTTGTGGAATCCAAAGGATTATCACAGAGTTCACTAGAGGTTAGTAGCCACTGGACACTATACTGAACCAGTCCAGCTCACATATTCACAAAATATGTCTCTAAGAGCCATTTTAATATCATCTCTTGACCTAACCTCAGATGTCGTAATCATCTATTAATCTCGTTTAGTATAAATGTTGAATACGTCTATCTTATTATTCCCATGTTAAAACCACAGGGTTTGTTTGAATTTAATTACCTTAAAAATCAAAATTATAATAAAACTTATTACTATGCAATTTTCTGAATTTACATGAAACTTCTCATTTTGAGGTCCAAATACACTTTTCTCAACACCTTGTTCTCAAATCTGTCCTTCGCAGCGAGAGACTAAGTTTCATGTCCACAACAAACAGATATAATTATATTTTATATTATTTGACCATTAAGTTTATAAACGGAGCATATTAATATCGCGAAATGAATAATGTCAAATATTCCACAGAGATTAATCTACTGCTAATTTTACAATGAACATATTTTGATTTCTAAGCTTATTGACTTCCCTAAGTATTACTTAAAATTTGCTAATTTTCAGAGGAACAGGAGTTATAACTTTATGATTATGTACTGTATTTTTGTTACCAATATGGACAATATGTCTGTCATAATCTTGCTGCAAAGATTATAATAAAAATAAATCATGATCTGTTTAATGTAGTTCCTTATATTATGGCCAGAGAATGACTAGAATATTTGTAGTTTAAGACTGATAAAATTAATATTTAAACCCTCTCAGCTTGGTAATTTCAATATCGCAACTTTCTTTTTCCTTTTTAATGATTCAGCATCACTTTCAGCAACATCCAATTTCAGACAAGTTATTTATTTTGTCTTAAACCAAAGAGAGCCTCGGTTAAAAGCTTTCATTTCACGAAAGTCAAAAAGAATACGAAAGGAAATAGATGTTTATACGACTTAAAGAAAACTAAGGAGTTGAACGCCCAGAGATAACAAAAAAGAAAAGAAAAACTTAAAAGGAGAATAAACGAGCGAAAAAGAAGATCGGGAGGGGGAAAATAAATCGAGGAAACGAAGTTACAAAGAAGAAAGTGCTGCTGCTTTGCAAAAGACTTCTAGAATTACAGGGAAAAGAAAAAGGGGAGATGAAATACAGAAATATAAGATGCACCGACAGCAGTATGTTGGGCCAATTAATGAAGGGGAAAAGCTATTACATGGTTGCCATGGTAACAGGGGTGTGTACAAACAATATGAGGATGTAATGAACAACTTGGCACTTTGATAATGTTTTTATTGTTCTTTTATCCTTTTGAGGTTTTATTCTTAAGCCAGATCACACACTACAACCATTATTCTAGTAGCTCTCCTCTGTCTTCACATTCCATCTATTTATAAATAAGTGCAATACTGAGCACTTTCCACTGCCCGTTCTCAATAAACACATTTTTTTTCATATTTCCTGAACAAATATTTTATTTCGTTCTTTCCGTACCTCATCATTTTGAAAGTCTATATAATCCGGCAGAGCCCTTGAAACTTCTTAACTTCATTCAGACTGCCTGAACTTTACTAACACGATAGCACTTTGTTAACACAAATATCACTTCCAGTTAAAAGTGGGAACTACCATCACTTTATTCAATACCAAACTTGGTCTTCCATCGCGAGTCGTTTTAATGTTTTGTTTAATTCCCATACATTCATAGGTACTAATATATTTTGCTGTTTAAATAGTGATTATATTCCATTTCCAAGTAGTTAAAACGCAAAACTTGTTCCGTAACTTACTTAAATAATTATATTTAGCAAAGGTAAAACAAATCTCACGAAATGTTAATTTACTCTCATGCTTCAGGCTACTTGTTTGGTCAACAGATCGGTTGATCGGTAGAATAAATGATTATTTTGTGGATAAATAGATGAAAGAAAAAAGAAAGTTTCAGAGACAAACAAGTGTTTCTGACGTTTACGGGAGTAAAATATTCTTTAAAATATAGAATTTTGTAAATTATGCAAGAAATTTTCATATCGGTGAAAATAACTTTGACCTCTGTTTCAGCAATACGTTTTCTTGGAAGATGGGTTGCAGAGCAGTGTAGTCTGGTAGACCTCTGAAACGTCGGTAAACTTCTACCAGACTACACGGCCCTACAACCTATAAGACAGTCATCTTCAATAAAAATAGCTTAAAAAGATGTTACAAAATTATACTAGAGAGAAGTTGCTTCATTTTAGTAAAATCCATCACCGGAAGAGCTGATCATGTGCATTTCTAACGTGATATCTGCCTTTACTGAGCTCATCATTTTACTGTCGGTCTAATCCAGATATGACCAACCTCTCTGCTCGCAGATTGTCCATGTTTCTGCGAGTGATAAATGGGCCCGCACTCTGTCGTGTGATCACCGATAACACTGGATGCGAACTTCTCTTCTACCGACCAGCGAAGACCTTTCTTCTACTTGTAAGGAGTATGCTACTAAGCTCCTGCCTGCTACAGTGTTTGCGGCAGCGGTATTTCTCCTCAGACATCTAAACTACTACCCTTCCAGCAAACATCAGCCCCGTATTAGAATTCTCTTTCGTTTCTTAACCCCTTATACCTTAGTGATAACTATACCTGCTTCCGTGTCAGGCCTGCTTGTGATACTGCGTTCCCAGAAAGAATATTTCCCTGAAACATTTGGCCTTTAGCGACATAACACAGAATAAAATATCGTGAGATATTGTTTATTTAAAAATTATTCATGCACCTTGATTTTGGGTTCATTCGTACCTGAAAAATTCTAAAAAAAAATTGCTACTACTTTTTTTATTAATTATTCGTTATATTATTATTAATACACAATGAGCCCGTATAGTGACAGGCTACAGATTAAAAGATCTGATGTCGATTTACCTATCTTTAGTCACCACGTACACGCTTACTCTGCAGCTAACCCAGCATCGTATCCAATAGTTACCAGCTGTTCTTTCCCCAGGAACTAAGAAGTGGCAGGAGCAGTCTAGATTCAAGGTTAAGAATGCGTGAAGCTTTACCTCCATTCCTCATATAAATTACTTTCAGATCAAAGAAATAAACTTAAGTTTATTATTGAAGTTATTAATACTGTATTACTGTAAGCTTGTATTTTATATTAGTATTATTACAGATAATGTTAATGCATGCAGTTAAATTTCACTTATTTTACCGTCCAAAAGAGTAAAATAACAAAAGTATTGTCATGTCACTTGGAATAAAATTGACCTATTAACCCTTCAAATGCTGATTTCTATTTAAAAGAAACTTCTTTCGTCTGTACGCCGTGGTAACGAAGGGTTTTTATTCTTCAAATAACATGAACGGCTTTATTTCGCTGTCTTGTAAAAATTATAAATGAATAAATCAAAATCAGAAAAACCAGTGCTTCTAAGACAAGTATCTCGTTCTTAGCTGCAAAAGCGTAAAAAATTTAGTGAGAAGTTTCAAGAGGCTAGAATCTCTTTATGTTACAAGATATTTCTACATAAGCGAACTTCCTGACGTAACAGACCGCGAAACAGGTGCAATACTAGCTACCCTGCTGGATGTTTGTGGAACCTGTTATAAAACACTGAATCTAAGATTTGTTTGTAGGCCCATGCTACGTAATAAAACAAAGTAGAAAAACAGTTGCCCATTCCACTGTCACCTCATCCCTTTTAAACCCACCCTCCACTCCTCCTTACATACACAGTTGCCTGCATCTGCAGCATCCCTTGACACCTTCTTCAACCCGGTTAACTAATGGCTTCTATCCCTTAAGGAGCTACTCGTCTTGAACTACCCTCCCCTCCGCCCCCGTGTCCCTTACATTAGAAGAGTTGTCCTAAATGATAAGAAAATCTCAGTCAAGATTTATGCAGGGGACGAACCTAAAAAGACTGCAGAATGCAGAGTGGAAAAGAATTAAAAACGCCAAGAGTAGATAAATGAGGGGAGAAAACGAAAAGAAAGAGAAAGATTAGAGGGTATTAAAACAAAGAGGTTTGATGAGGGTAGCAGAAAAGAGACGGAGGGTTGGTTCTATGTAGAAAGGGAAAAAGAGGGTGGATGAACATGAAACAGAATCAGAACGTTGTTTGTATGGGACACACACACGCGACCAAGACCAGTCTCTCGGATTACAAGAATTCTTCACATCACAACAGCAAAAACCTGCGCTCCGGTGGAGTACACCAATACAAATCTTTTATGCGTTCTTCATTACTTTACATTCCTCGTGAGGATTGATGTTCATTTATTGCACATAGAAATGCACTGATGCGAAGTTAATGAACGCTACAGACATTACTCTACACTGGTCACTCTTAACCGTAACTAGATGATAACAATAAGCAAAGTCCTTCTTGAGAAGCCAAGTCATTCACTGGACCAAGAAATTCCTTTGTCTTTTATGAAACTTGAATATTCATTATCGTGTTCATAAGAGCCACCCCCAGACACTGTCCCAGTCCATATCTTTCGAACGTGTTTCCCTAAAAAACATTTTAATATTATACTCCCATCTACACCTTGGTCTTCCGAGTAGTCTCCTCCTTCCAGACTTCCTAAAAAAATATTGTACGTATTTATTATTTCCAAGCCTATAATACCCTTCTTGATTTGATCAAATTTTTGCTTTGTGAAGAGTACAAATTATTCAGCTTCCAATTACAAAACATTCTCCAGGCTCCATTCATTTCCTCTTGCTTACGTAAAATATTTTCCCCAGCATCCCGTTATGAAAAGTTCGCGATCTCTGTGAAAACTACAAACCCCTTCTTTCAGTCCTGTCGAAGACTTGACTCGAGATACAAAGTTAAATTATAAGAAAGCATTTAAATATCAAATGTTCCTAAGAAAAACATCAAAATTTGTTTAATTTATTTAGTAACACTATGTCTATTGTATAACCATTCTTTTCAGTTTCGTATATTTCGAAAAACTCTGTTATATAAATGATAACCTGTCTCTTAAAAGTATTATTCTTATACAACTATTTAAATGTTCTGTAGACACGTTAATAAAACCCTCATGTCCATGTATTTTTATATTCAAATAATAAATATTTACTATAATTTCAAAAGCATTATAACTCTCTACCAAAAACGTCACATAACATAATCCAATACAAAATCCTTTAAATTTTCACTAAGCATGTTGAAAGGCCTTTAAACCCACTACTAAATAAGTAGAACCGCATTTCAAATAAGAGCCACAACATGTCGGTCCATGCTGCCTGAGTACAAACATGGCACTGGAGGTGACCAGATCGCCTGTAGTTTGCTGTAGATAAAGAAAAGTGTAACTTATGTCGCTTTCAAATTCGAAGATTTGCAAATAAAAGCTGAAACTTTGTGAAAATTGGCACGCACAATCAAATAATCAACTCCCGCTCCTTAATTAATGATCAATTAAAAGGAAACAGCAATTAGAGAGGACAAAATTGAAAGAGCTCTGCTAGGGAAATCAAAACTTGTTCCTCGCTCGCTGTGTTTTGAAGGAAAACGAAAGGGCTTTGTGAACTTACAAATAGGAGCAGAGCAGTCAAAGGGAATAAAAATATCTGAAGGGGGGAAAAAAGCAGAAAAGTCCAGCTAGAGAACTCCCCATACTCTTAAATTTACCATCTTTAAAATGTATAGAGCACACACAGAACGTATAATCAGGAGGAAGTGTCCGTTAGTTCGTCTATCAACAAAATTAATTTTTTCTGCTACTCACGCAACTGCCGAGGCGCCTCGAAAATATTCCTGCGTCACATGAAGCTCAAATCTATCTTTATAAATTTTTCCGAAATCGTGTCATTAAATCTGTGTACAACCTACTATGTAGATCTGTTTTAAATCCCCAAAATATCATTTCAGATATATTTAGATATAGTTTGTATTTTATAAAATGGGCCTACAAAGAAAATACTTATCGGTTTATTGATAATGAAGCTCAGGAACTCCTAAATTTAGATTAGAAGAGGTTGAATGCTTAATCGCGAGTTGAGTGTTGAGCTGAAAATTTGGTGTGTCTGGTCTTTTCCTGACTCGGCTTCTTGGTGTGGTGACACCGAGGAGGTACTTTGTGTTAAGTGTCTTCGAGACGAACAGCGAATCCTACGGGTACCCGGTACTGTTACAGTGGACTTCACTTTTTCCCTCTGCAGGGTCCCTGATGACATCCGCCCTTTTCCTCAGACTGGCCGGCCAGCCCTCTCGATCCCGTAGGATTGTAGGACTGTAGGCGCTTCTACAGGTTTCAATTACAACTTTTAATTAGCAATCTGCGTTGCAAGAGGAAGGAGACAGAGAAAACTTTCCACGTAGGAAGAGGGGAAAAAAATAAGAAGAAAAGCTCCCTCTCTGGAGACAAAATAAAAGAAGCGTAAACATTCGAAGCAGAAGTGAATTAAGTCCAAACACATACGAAATTGTTCCATTATCTACACCACGAAGAATTACACTGGACGTAATAAGTACATACGGACAGACCTACGTGCTATGACAGTATTTCTTAACCTTTGCGCTGCGAAGTTTTGGGTTCAAATGCATTTCTACATAATCGAAATTTCCATCTCTTATGAATAACCTGCTGATACGTATTTAAAATGCATTGTAATTAAAATTCCCAAACACACGTGACAAGATTCATCTCAGCAATTAAAGGTATTTATTAGTTTATTTTCAACAGATACGTTAACATGTAACTATGGAACACTGCTAACAGTAGGTCACTACCCCCAAATAATTTTTAAGCAGTGCCTAGGCGTTCTGCGTCCTGATGACACCATCATTCTGCAAAAGGCGTACATTGCGCGGTTTAATCTAATTTAGTATTCATCCTCATTTCCATGGAGAATATTTTATATAGCCTATCCTTAAATAGTGAAGTAAATCACAACTATCAGATAACACACGAGCACTGGTTTCAGCCTACACGGAAAATTAAGGGTCACTTCAATCCACAACATACTGAACATATCGTGGTAAAGAGACCAACAATACGTAAAAGAATTCTTAATATTATATGCTATTAAGGGTCACTCAAGACATGTGCATTCTTTATCCCCTGGCAACTGCATGGCGTGACAACTAAATAACAAATAAAGAGGTTACGAAAACCACGTGTCATGTGCTTTTTATTGGTATTGTCATCAAGTTTAAAATTACAGGAACACGCCCTGAACATCTGTTGGAAAATTTCTCCCTACGATCGTCTATTACTGTAATTTTCTGTTCTTGGTATTCATCCGTCGTCTAGATTTTTTTTTTAAAAAAACAACGTTTCGGGATATGGATCTAACCAGCTTTTAGAATAGTTCGACCAGGATCACGTCCTCAAGACGGAAGTAGAAACAACTTACGAAACATGGTAGTTTTTTAAACACCTACACTATTATTATAGTTAAAAGTAAATTGTAGACCATCTTCAAAAACCTTTAAATCATGATTATGATATATTATGTTTCAGCTTAAGAACACATTGACAGATTGACAAAGAGGGTTTATATTTCTGTTTAGGAAGTTAACCGGCTGTTTCTGATCTGTTATCTAATCTGCTCTGTCAAATGTCGGTCGATTACTAACACAAAATCTATATATCATATCCCGGTCTAAAACATTAATGCTACAATAGCATAGAAATTTATGATTACTGTTCCGGCCATAAATACAGTGCATATTTTAAATATAAATCAGTTCATCTGTTCAAACAATCCCGAAATTCTGTAGGGCCTTAAAAGTTAAAGGCTAAGGAAATGAGATGACAGGAAATTTGAAGTTGCATGACAATCTTCATAACCTGTTTCCTTTCGCTTTTAGTACATAAGCTTATTTCTTTCGTACAGAAATAAATATTTTTTGTCCAAACCTAATCTGTATTTATATGCAATATAAAAATTCGATTTTAAACAAGTCTTATTTTAAATTATTCTTGACACTTAAAGGAAACCAACATTTTTGTGACTTTATTCTCAATTACCTTTATTTTATCCCTGCCTTGGAATGTGGCACCAAGTTTCTACAGCCATAAAATACGAAACGGTAAATGATAGAAAAGTAGTATGAAATATTAATCTCATTATTTTAAGTAAAACATGCCTATATGTGGTAACTGGTCGACCGATAGAATTTTGTTTGGCAAGAAACTGGCCTCTCAGCTTTTCTGTCTAGAACGGTTCGACTGTCTGCTAATGACATTAGACTTGTGCGCAATATAATCACAAATTAAGGTCTTAAGGTTAAGAAGAATTTAGTATTTGACACTGTCCATTTCCCAGACATATTTAACAAGACAGAATAATTGTTGTTCGATCTGACTTTTCTTAAAAATATTTATAGAAATTATTAACTGACCTCTTACTTATATTATCACATATTTTAACAGAAGCTGACTTAGTACTTCTAAAGAAGTGTAGGAGCCAATATTACATAAATTTTATATACGTATTTTTTAATAAATTTAATTGAAATACAATCAATAACAAGGCTTTTTAACTGAGGTGTGAGGTGGTCACGACACGTAACCGTTATAGAATCAGTGAGATTTCAGTTTGTCTTCTGGGTTGGTACGCCGTGCACTCCGGTACAAGTTTATTGACGTTTAAGAGACACCTGCTGCCTCCATCATCAGGCCGATGACCTCTTTGATGATGCATCCAGAAGTCACTTGTAAAACATCTGTGAACTTCTACCGGACTACGTGGCACAACCTAATACGAATCCATATTAATTTTAGACACGATATTGAGATAAGTGGTACATATGGCTCTTGTGGTCTTGAATCCAGTGTGGTAACAATGATGCTAATTGAAATGATTTCAACAACCAAACTGGAATCTAACCCAACCTTTCAGCCCTTAGAGGACTCTTCATTGTCTCCGATATCCTATAATAATTAAATTAGTCTTGCATGAAGTACCAAACTTATAAAAAGCAATATTCATTGCCATCGGACAAAGTGAATGCTACAACTATAAAGGTAATGCACTACCTTATTTCTTCCCCCACTCCTCCAACAGTGGCTTAGGATATTATTACAAGAACGCTTTTAAATAGCGTTTCATCACGAAGTAGTATTTCTTATCTTCTGCCTTCTAAAGAGTCGGACATTATTTCGCCACTTTAAGTGTTCCCCTGATACCCACAATGGAAATGAATACTTGAAAACTGGATGGTTTTTGTTCGCTAAAACCAAGGCAAATAAGTGAAGCAGCCCATTAAATAATTTTCTTTGCTTCCATCCTTCATAATTAATTAATATCAATTGCATGTACGTGTAACTAGATATTGGAAATCACAATGAAAAAAAACAGGACAGAGAGGAGAAAAGAGGCAAATATTAAGCAGAAGTCAAGGTGGATAATCGCTATAATGTAAATTCATTACACAGCCAGACTTACTGCTGAATCTTCTGCACACGTTTGTATACCGAGACGCTCCTTTTTTTTCGAATTAACGTTTAAGACGGAAGTCAAACATAAAGGAAACTACTCAACCGATTTCAATGCGATGTTATGTTGTGGAAACGAATTGGAATATTTCGGTCATATCATAAGAAATAGTGATAGATACGGGCTGCTTCAGCTGATAATCCAGGGAAAAGTATTCGGAAAGAGGGGACCTGGCAGGCCAAGGACCTCCTGGCTTCAGAACCTTAAAACTTGGATCTCGTTGTCCACTGGAGGGTTGTTTCAAGTAGCAGTCAGTAAAGCTCAAATTGCTCTGCTGATCGCCAACATCCAGAACGGATGGGCACTTTAAGAAGAAGAAGAAGAAGAAGAAGTTATGTTGTGGATTTAGATTCAAATTTGTTGAACAAATTTAAGTTCAAATCGGTCCGTTATAACCAGAGCTGTGAAGTCGGAGACGGAGTCAGTATATTTTTACCGACTCTGACCTCGATATAAAATCATAAGGATAATTTCTATACCGTGTATAAGTAAACATTTGGGTCATAGTAAAGTGCTGGAGAATTTCTGGAGAAGTGCTGGAGAATTTTTGGAGAAGTGGGAAGGTTCTATGGAAGTCCTTGGGCTGTGGGTGTGATCCTATGTTGTCGGTTAGGTCGGATTAGTTGAAGTTAGACTGGTTAAATGTTGCGGGTTACTTGGGTCCCGATGAACCACGAACTCTATCTCAGTGGGACTAAAGAAAACCAACATCATTATGATGTGCTTTAAAACATCAGATTCAAACCGTATGGATCATACAACTTGATACACTTTTACACACAGGTACAAATTCGTATCTACATTCATTCTCCTTCGAGGGTAAGTCATACTTTTGACTGCGGTTCACAAAATATCACCCCTACTGAATTTTCATCAGTTGTGTGTTTCACTGTAGGAAGTCATATGCGTGGGGAGTTTTATTCAGGAATAAAAAGTTTATAAAATGCCCCATATGGGGAAATGTAGCCTTTGGGTATAATCGCTCTTAGGAGGAGCGCGTAAGGTTCGTAGGAACAACTGTGTACGTGGGGTGTAGATTGAGGTGACATCTAGCGGTTGAATGTGGTAACAACATTCGCTTGTGGTCTGGGGAACAACGGCGCAGCGGAGACCGCAAACTGCCAAACAATACAGTACATCTAACAATTGTTTGGCTTCAGGATCTGATAGGACACAGCTGTAAGATATGCCTTATGTCTGTTTCTTTCAAATTTTATTTTACATAAATTTTATTATTGTTACTATGTCAATACCATCAAAAGGGAACCTCTCCATGATCCACAACCAAACCTTGTCGCTAGAATTCATAATATGGTTAGCTTCTATAAATACATTTGAAATTGAATGAATGAATTATTTTTACCAACATCGCCATCACCATTACTGTTAATGGTTAACGATAAATGTCTTACTCATCACATCGTCCAAGTTGCTTGAGTTAACTTACTGAAAACAATTAGACGTATTATTTATTCATAAACTAATCTAAGGATTCAATCTTTAATAATATTTATTAGTTTTATAACTGGTTTTTATGACTGATTAAACCACAGTATTTCCTTTGTTTGTGTCCTTATCATGAATGTAAAGCGTTATAAGAAAATTTGGAAACACAACAAATCAATAAATTAGGTAATAGAGATAGTTGTTCAACGAGAAACAATTATGAGGTGTGCAGATCTACAGTATCAGCATATTACGCAACATAACGTTCCTACATTATTGTACCGCGATTATACTTAAAATAATTTAGCTAATACGTGTTTGGAATAGAATAAATTAAATGCGTATTAACGGGAATATTACTGGGTTCCTAGGTTCCTATAGATTTATAAGGTTATACAGCACAATGGTGCTAATACTGAGTGAACAGCGCATTTGGAAGCCGACTGTCCAAATTCTCAAATCGCCGAGTCGAAGTTCCGACTGAAGTAAAACGCTTTTCTCATTAGTTAAACTGGATTGTGCTAGAATGAGGGTTACCTCCTCTGTACCGGGGGCAGGCAAATACTTTTGCTCGAAAGTCGAATGGGGACTGCTTCCAAGATTACATGTGTGGTTGAAATTGTTAATAAGCGTACTGGCTCTAACTGAAGAAATACCTAAATATCTGAAAATATCTTTATTAATAATTAAATTCGGACACAATATAGGAACATCGCAGAAGCTATTCTCAAGATAGAAAGACGTAAAGAAAGTTTCAAAAGATTTAAATAATCCATTCTAATCTTCATAATCAAGGGATTAGTATTTCTACTTCGTAATCGTTAGGTCCCGGATTAAAATATCTACCTGGAGACCAACCATAATGACTGAGGGTCTTCCTTGTCTTCCTCAGTCCCTCCAGGCAAATTCGGGAAAGGTACCTATGAATTAGTCAACGATTATTTACTTGCACATAGTTTACAATTCATAATTTACTAGTCACCCTGACAACTTATGCTGTCAACTGCTGTGAAGGCCCAGAAATCGATAAAGAAAGTTCTCGACAACCAAATTACACACCACGTGAAACTCAACTGGGCCAGACGATACACTCTTGCTCTAATGGGCAGACAATTTCTCCAAGTAATTTACATTATCTTGAATTCTGTACCTTAAAGGCAAAAGTCGTACATCACTGTCCTCAAAAAAGGGTTACGCCTCATAATTCCCACACAAATGAGTCAAGTTTTAAGATAGTTTCAAATCCGCACCCATAAAAGTATCGTACCAGATCCACTGCACATTTTGCCGCGTTCGACCACCAACCATCGCCGAAAGTACAGTCTGTGGACACGGCTGTGACGACAGGAGAGTTAACACGAAGAAGCCAACCAGTCTCGTTCGCTCGATCGGCAACGACAGATAGTTTCCTAATACATACCACACACAGACGCATTATGGGCAAATCATGTCCGTCCGCTTCTTTGTGAATCCCCCATATTTATTTATCTGCGAGACCACAAAGCAGATTTCGTTTAAATTTGATATTCAGACATGTGTACGAAATCTGTCGGCAGAGTTTTATTTTTATTTTCAAAGGTGCAATACAGATTACATTACTAGAAACTTAGACCCTGCACATTTCATAAAAATAAATAACACAACGTACTTCTCACGAAGATATGAGATTTTCGTATAAAGATTTTCAGATGCAATTTATTTTTAATGAATATTTAAAAAATTATCCTCTAAATTAGATTAAGGTCACATCATTTCAGTTATAATTAAAAAATACCTTTGAATATATTTTGTTAGACTATCGTAGGAATTTTTGCAAAAATTGCGTCTAGAAATTTATTTATAAATAATATAATTCATTTATATTTTTTGCTAGCTGTATTATGCATGATGATATTTTTAACAAATTGAGGATAATTTCTTGTCGGAATTATTTGTGCGGATTTTCTCTCGCTTATGCGTGTCCTCAAATATCTTTCTTCCAGACATTCCAACCACATTTGCAACTGTGAATCATCTTGTTTATAGAATATCTGATACTTGAATTACCCCCACTACATTTTGACGGAACGGGTTCCTAATTTGATGGACACGGCCATCAGTTCTCCATGCAGTCAATACCATCAAGAGTTGAAGCTGAAATAACCTCTACCTTTACCACATCCGGTGCGTTCCTAATTTGATACCTTTCGAAGACGAGCAGTGCCTTGCCCCATCCGGTATGTTTTTATATCCGTAATGGTGGGAAGTTTCAGAATAGTAATCAAATTTCGTGTTCCTCGTCAACTTTATAGGTTAGTATTAATAGTATAAAGCTGTTCACGTATATGAAAATAAACATTGTAATTGATTTAAAAACATCTATTTTTTTTGTACACCAACTTTTGCCTCCAGCAAAATTATTTATTGTTATCGGCCTACATCTTGTGTTTCGACACAGTTCCAGTATTGTCATCTTACAGTCAGTGATTACGATAATGAAATTTCAGGGTTCATAACATAAAACTCCTAGACTTTTTAGTCAAACCTATGTACCTTGGAGCCAAAGACATGATTTTACTTGTGAATCTCTCTACTAAACTGAAGCTAATAGAATTTTATGGTAGAAAGTGACAAGGATACGACATTAAATTGGCAAAAGTTGTAATTTGCCTCCTTTATAAAGTAAAACATAGGTAATAAAGACCAAAATTTCCAGAATCATAACGGTTGAAATGAAAGTTATTAGACGAATCCCAGAAAGACCATAAAAGGAACTGAGATGTGGGATTAATTGAATAATGACTCTGGAATAGCCAGAATTTGTTATTCCAGAAACAAATGGACAAAATGCATGAAGACATAAATTAATTATAAAGTACAAAACGAGTGGAAAGGGATAACAAATATGACCGTTCAGGATATTTGAATTACAGAGACAGGAATGAAAAACAAATGTTTCGACCTCTTGGAAAACATTATTATTTTTTAAGATAACTCTATTCCCTTCCCACAACCTATACAAGACTCGTCTTCCGGATATTTTCCTGTCCTCTTCTCGATCTTTAAAATGCCCTCTTTCCAATATAATTCTTCACAAAATTTCTATAGAACTTTCATGTTTCCTCCAGTCGAACTACATGTCCAATCCATTCTAAACTGGCTTCACTGTACTAACAGAACCAGCTTACTTGTATAAACTTACAAAGTTATTGTTTATATAGCTTATCCAGAACCCTGCAAATGCATTCCTAGATGCTGAGGGCATACACAGTTGCTACATAAAAGTGATTGTAGGAAGACGTGAATTAGAATAAACAAACCCTATAATTACGGATCGTAAAAATCTTAATACGGCTGTCTCAGAATCTGCCTCGGGCGGCTGTAGTCGTTAGAAAAACCTTCTCACTGTTTTAGAAACTCCGGAGTCAACGGTCTCTCCTGTGGCGATGTGTAAAACTCTGACTGAAAATAGTTCTTGGTATCTGAAACTCGACTTATATACTTTATCTGAACATCTATCTATCTAGAGCACAATTCAAGACACGTAGAAATCAAGTATCATTTTATACATACAACACTATCGCCCTTCAACTAGTCTTTTATTTTTCGTCTCTAGGAGACCATAATTGGTGCTATATAGCGTACAAAACTATCATGTCTTCCGCTACATTGCCGTATAATTAACAGTCTAATGCATAAATCGATCACCAAGAAGAGTTGTATCTATAAATAATAGAAGAAATATCTGATGAAACATCCTTTCGCACTTTCGGTTCCATTTACTTTAGGCGAAAGGAAAAAAAATATTTGTAAGCTTGTCGCGATAAGAAAAAGCAATTCTCTTACATTTCAATTGAGAAAGATAGAAGAAACCCCACGTGCTTTCTGTAATTAATATATCATTGTAGACAAAGTTCTCCTGTAACAACTGGTTCGAACCCCATTAGTAACATGGGTGTTATCCTAGATGTTCTACGTTATTCTCTGATTGTGTAACCAAAGAGTCTTGCCGCATGTCTAAATAAGAATCTCGCGAGCATTTACAGTATATAAGGCCACAGATAAGATCACTAATAGGATAATATTACATATTTATTTTAACAATACATAAAATAATGGTGATACTGAACCTACTTTAAGACTGGTAGGAAGAATTTTGAGGATTCTTTCTTCCATTGGATATGCTATCATCAGAGTAGGAGAGTCATGAATCTTGACGCAACATGAAAAGCGTGTCAAGGAGGAGGTGGAACACTGTGACTGATTGAACTTCCTGCGGAAGCAAGATTTCCCGCGGCAAGGGAAATTAAACCGTTACTTTTATGGCTCATTGTCATGTGCCAGACGTCACTGCTGTTAGGAGCTATACACACCTACTCTCGAGGCATTTAATCACATTTTAAATACTGGTGTAAACATAATTATTAATAAAATAAATTTTTACATTAAGATCGAATTATATGAACAGAAATTTTCATGTTGGAACGAATGCGAGAATTAAAATAATATCTAAAAAAATTCTGGGCATAAATTATCAAGACGTGATTTGGGAGACTTACGCACAGGTTTATAGCGTACAATAAAATAATAAAGATAATATTAAAGAAGGAGGTGCTAAGCGTAGATAGGAGGACACTATTAATATGTAGGCTTTTCGTAAAGAGAGACTGTGAGGATGCAGTTGACTCAAGACAGAAATCAGTGGCAGGCTCTTGCGAATATAGCAAATGTTCTGTTGTCGCGACGCCTGGCGTAGGTTTTCCTGGATCGTGTCCAACGTGATCCCGAGGATCACCTGCGGTTAATATGGCGCCCTCTGGCTTCGTCGTTATGAGTGTCCATGCGAGGCTTGGCATCATGGCATTCATCTGTCCCAAATACATCGTCTTCTTTTGTTGTCGGGTTAACAGCGTCGTTTTCAGTGACATCCTAAGGCTCATCTGCGCAATATATTGCATCTAAGGTTAACAGCGTCGTTTTCAGTGACATCATTGCATCTTCGGTGGCGTCGGTTTGTTAACATCCGTCAAAATGTTTCCCGACTCATATATTTGCTTCATTTACAGTTTGGAGTCCATGTCTCTACGCCTAGCGTCGCGACGTTCAGCGTCAGTCTTCCGGCGCCTTGTCTGATGGCATCCCAATCATTATATTAGCTAAGTATTGCTTCTTCTTGTGGTGACGGGACGACTGTTGTGCCGAAGCTCGGCGTCGATTTGTCAAAATTATTGCACATGGCGTTCCCAGGTTTCTGTTGGTTTTATATGCGATCTAAAATCGGAGTAGCGACGCTCGGCGTCTGTTTCACAGCTTCGTCAGATGTCCTTCTGAGGCTCAACTTCGTTGTTTGGCATCATTTTTTGCTCCTTCACGAATTGGCGTCGCGAGGTTTTGCGGAGGTTTGCAAGCATATCTTATGCCATCCAGAGGCTATTTTTGTGAAATTCGGAATTCTGAGTCCTTGCGTGTCGGATCGCGCTCTAGGCTAGTCTTCGCTAAGAATGGCGTCTAAAGTCGGTGTCGGGATAATTGGCGTTAGGGCGCTGCTTGTCGGTTTACCAGCTTCGTTGCTTGGTTCTTGGCCTAGTTTGGTTTTCAGAGTCGGCGTCATTTCCCCAGTTTCGTGTCTTGTGGTTTCCCATGCTCATGTTTGCTCCTGACTGTATCTTGAGTCGACATCGCGACGCTCGGCGTCGATCTTCCAATGTCTTCTCTTGCGTCGTCAGAAAACTCATGTAGACTATACGGGAAACAATAAATATTGAATTCATATAAATTCAGGAAATAAATGTGATTGTCTTCTGGGATGTTACACGGAGCTTGCCGAATCGATCAGCATCCTGATAATGGAAGCAGTAAACTCCTCCGAAACATCGATCATTATCTACCTGACTATACGATGAAACACTTCAGACGACAGTCCATATTCATACTTGTCGCCCTGAGACACTCAAATCCTGACAAATCCAGAAAACATAAAACGAAATGTTAATATATTCCTAAATTGGATGAGGGATATTACTATATCCTAATTAACAGGGTTGAAAAAGGTTTATTTGATTCACTTTGTTCAAGACAACGTTCAATGCCGATGTTTTGTAAACACAGTAATAATCCTTACGATGTTATAGGAGGAAAGAATTTATTATCAAGCGGAATAACTGCCAATTAACTGCTCAAGGAAGACCACAAAGACAGTGAAGTTAAGAATTTGTCCTTGTGAACTGCTATTCTTAGAAGGCTCGCGTGACGTACGCGATTACAGTAGCTTCTTCAGGACATGCACATTTTCTTACATCTCACGAAGCAAAGAGTCTAATGAGCTGTGAGGTAAAGTCGGGAATGTCGGGGGAACATACAAACACGTGAGCACGCGTTCGACAGTCAATCAAATAAAGTTCAGCTACACGATCATTCGGTGGAACGCTTTGAACTAGTCGACAGTTCGACTTCAGACACAATGAAGCACGCATATTGAATCTTGCACTACGTCTCGCCAATTACAATTACTGTTTGCAACAGGTGGTTATGTGTAAATTAATAGTATCTGCTGGACATATGAAGATCCAAATATGTTATAGTTGATACTAAGATAAATTTGTTAATGCTGTGTAAGAAACTGATTACTGTTTACAATGAGAATCGTACGAAACTCATTAATACAAAATGCAGTTACTAGCTGATAAAGCAGGTGTTACAGTCTCAAGACAGTGTGCCATGGAATATTTCGTTCAGATTTTAAGATCAGTTTAATAACTATTAAAAAAAATACTCTTCCAGTGAGTCGGCAATTAAATGTGCCCGAGTTATTCAGACAGGCGATAAGTCTGTGAAAATAAGTGATCGTCAGCTATTCAGTGAATGAGTTAGTCGCCGGACACACGAGGCCGTCTATAACGAAGGAACAAACACCCAGCTAGAGAGATTCAGGAAAATTACGGATAAGCGTACAGAAACACAAGGAAATGAACGGTAGAGCACAGTATAAGATATGTATCAGTTGATGAAACCCGAAGTAATTCGTAAGCTACTCAGAAAGTCATCCCTCTGCTCAATTACAGACTTCAAAGGTGTGAAGCACCTCACCCTCTAAAAACTTCTCACCAATCTCTCTTCCTTTGTTCTTACCCTAATATTTTCATTAACATTCCCTCCCTCTTAAAATAAAATAAAATTCTGTTGCATCGCGATTGGCCTATATCAAAAGTCACGTGAACGAATGAGAAGAGTTTTGAGGACCTGCGGAGATGTATTATTGAAAAGAGGGAAGTTTGTTGAAAATGAGAGAGAAGAGACAAGAAGGGGAAGTTTTGTGTTTAAAGTTGGTGTGACTGCTGCTGTTACTGTGTGCGTTCATAAAGTGTTCAACTCCGCGGGTGGTTTTCTACGTCATTTATTATTCTCGGTTGATGAGATGGTCTATGGAGTAAGGCTAAACATGGCGGCAGGGTCTGATAATACGAGTCCTTTACTGCAACAGTGTCTCAAGTAAGACATTGCACTCTTCTGTAGAGAAATGGGCCCCCTACACCGCTATTGCGGTACTAAAACCTTGAAATAGCTCAAGCAACTTCTAGTCTGCGTTTAGAATTTCGACCTGACGGACATCCTTCATCAAAACACTATTCTTTTTCATTCTTTCATGGGAGATGTGTCAATGTAATCAATTTAATCATTTCGTGGATATTTAGTTACTATTTATAGTTTTAATTAATATGGTACAATTAATTTACAAGTAGTTTTAATGCTGTGTTTATCATTCCACATATTTCTTCACAACTACCAATTTTATGATTATTTTTTCTTTAACAAAGTGTATATAAACGCATTATGGGTCGTGTCTGTAGGTCGGTCGGTCAGTCAGTCAGCCCGTCCGTCCACTTCATTACACTCGAGAACCACTGGACGAATTGGGATAAAATTTGATGCAGACCTCAAAATCGTACTTGTGAACATCCTAAGAGCGCTGATAACAGAATGAGGGATGGGCAAATTCGTGACGAATACACTGAGACCAAAGTAAGAACTATCGAACAAGGCTGATATAATAATTCCAAATGCGCTTTGCAAAGAATGCACTAGGATATTATGTGTACAGATTCCAAGTTCGTTTACGTCACAATCAACTTTGTAAGAAATGACACATCCTTGTTAACAAAACACTACTGAAAACTGTGATTACGGCTGGCATATAAAATCTAGAGTTTAATGCAATATCCGTACCACGGAGCAGACCTTGTAGTCCGCCATCCCCATGCAAAGTTTTGCCTTTTTCGAAGTAGAAAGTACGCGAAAAACTCCATATTTGTCATTCCATCACCAGATTTTGATTTAATTTTTATTCTTTATTAGGATATAACTCAATTATGTCTTCTGGGATGCTGATGCTGAAAGGTGCCTGCTGTCTTCACCATCAGGGCGATTATTTCGTCCTGATTGTGGAGGCAACAAACGCTTCTGAAACGTCGGTGAACGTATACCAGACTACACAGTGTAGAATCCGAGAAGACAGACTTCTTCATTCTCGCCGCTGTGAGAACCCAAGATGTCACTTTGGACGTAAATTGCTGCTGTATTTATACGGACGTGGAGTTGAATCAGTAATATTCATCTAAATTCTACCCTGTGTAAAACAAATTATTCAGGTTTTGGTGTCTTTGTGTGTATAAATGTTATATATTTCGTGGATTCTGGCTAAAACTTGTTTTAAAGCATCTTACTTAATTTGTTTGGATAACGTGTTCGAGGATCTTAACAAAATTCCAAGAACTTTAGACCAAATGTTGATAAATCTTACAGATAAGTTATGGCACTTTTGCAGGAACATGTTTAAGCATAGGAGGAGTACTGTAAAGAGCGAGGGCCCGTACACACACATTCACTCACAGAGACTTTCCTTAGAAAATGAGGGTGTGAGAGAAGAAAGGGGGGGGGTGAAAACTTGAGCAATGTATTATATTAAACCTGCCAAATTTTGCACCAACCCCACACCACTCGCCATTTTCATACACATCTCTCACACCCCATCATTCTTACATGCGAACCTGTCATGAAATTTCCATCTTCGCGCCGTCTCGGTTCTTCAAGAAGTTTTCTCCCCTCCCTTTACCCCGCTCTTATTTCATTCACGCCAACTGAACCTGACAAGATTTGCATCATCGTTCCTTCCATCCTTTCTCTTGGGTCTTTCATCTTCAAGTTAATCAACCCGTATTCTTAGGAGAAAGCAGGAGAGGAAGACAGTTTTACCAGGATGTGATACCAAGTCATAAGTACAAAATCCCTGAGGGTGTCATTTTCTCTGAAGGTCCCTAAGGTACATGCAATAACTCATTGGAATGTGAAGATAAGAGGCAATATATTGCCAGACACAGGAAATTTCTCTACAGGACACCATTCCATCCAATCATTGCGTCACACTGAATTAACGCTCTGCAAAACTTTGAGACAAAAGACCACATAACAAGCAATAAAGGTCAATATTCCTTCATTAACCAAAGGAGGACAATTGAATCTGTCAATACTACAACAGTACATTATTCTCACGTGATTCTTTCAAAAGTTTAATAATCTAGCGATTATAAATTATTGTTAATATTAATATTAAAATAAATAGCACGTTGCCGAGATAATGTATAAACAACTTCATAATTTGGAAATGTAATGATTTATTCTTCGGTTAATTTTAAACAATACATTAAAATGCAAATTAATGGAAACAGTCAAAGTCTGTTTTAAGATTCTAATATTTGCCTGAAAGGATTGATAAAAATCACGAAAACCTCAGGCAGAATTTTCGATTTACGTACTGAGATTTAAAATCGGAATCTTCTGCATACGAAGCAGGAGTCCTGGAAAGGCTATTAATTCTTTAATTACCTTCGTCGCCTGATTTTATAAAACCATTGTTGTAAGTTTGGTCTAAATTTGATTTAGTTTTAAAAATAAAGTTCTACAAACTGAAATACGCTCTTGGATTGGTCGCAGGACAATAAATATCGAGTGCGAAAACAGATTTTGAAGTGTGATTGTTAGTGTTAATAGGACGGAAATGAACAAAACAGAAAAAAAGTTATTTGAAAAGTTAACAGTGAATTAAATAACGATCTTTGCTATAAAAAACTATAATCTATATTTATTTAGGCCAAGGGACACGCCCGCTGTCTAAAGTCTCAAAATGGTGGAATTTTAGAACGTTGCCGTTCTACCAGTGATAGGAATAAAAAGGCGAATGTAGTAAACTAATTAGCCCGTGTCTATCAGAGTTTAGCGCTCAGTTGAAGCAATAATAAACTGGAGCGGACTCTGGATTTGGCAAACTGGACGCTACAACTATACAGTAAAGGTGGCTCCCATGAACCCCAAAGGTCAAGCTTTGTCGGGCGACCACTGGCTACTTGGGAGGGTTTCAACCCCTTGCGGCAGTCAAACTTGTTCCAATGTATTGTTAAAATCAGGACTTCTGAGGACTCCTACAGCCGGTTTAACCAGCCCCTATGTCCTACAAGACACGGGCTACTGGCCTTCCAGTGTCTTCCAGTCCGACGCATAAACCAGCTCACCGAAACATCTGAAGACTCATAGGTAAGATCAGCTTCCTTGTCTCATTTTACAGTGCTCTGCTTGTTTTCTTGATTCTCATTAGTCTTTCTATTTCCGAAACTCCTACTTTTTCCTTCTCCAGCTCTTTATTGTCTTTCCTCTCCCATCCTCTCGGTATTTTCCCTACTTCCCTACTTTGTTGCTATTTCGTTCTTCTCATTGTAATCTGTTTTTATTTTTTATGACATCATTACTTCTTCTTTTCATTATTTGTATTTCGGTTTATTTCTTTCTCCTTTCGTCCTCTTCCTTTTCTCCAGCTTCATTTCTCTTTCTGTCTTTCTCTCGTTCTCCTTATTTTCTTCATATTTAATTATTTATACATTATTTAATTTTTATATATCTACTTATTTAACTGATTTCTTGATAAATTTTCATATCGAAATATTCCCTGTGTCACGCTTAGCTGTTCCTTATTTAAGTGATCACAAATTGTGGTTATAAATCGATTATACAGTTTTGAAAATAAATCATTTAATGGACGAAACTATACGAACAAACTCATACATGTATGTGAAAAATCTAAGTTTCTGAATCCAGATAAACTTCGTAAAGTTTTTCGAAAAGAATGTTAATAGAATTTGACATCTGGGCACACTCATAACAAAGTTGACACTCGTACACTTACACGTTTCACAAATACAGAATTGACACACCGCCCCGTTCTGTATACACTATTAAATTTAATCCGTTAGATGCTAAATAATGATAAAAACAGTTCTCTTTCCATATAAATCTTAAGGAAGCATTATTTAATGATGGTGTATGGAGGTAGCACATGCAAAGTTTCATACTTTTTTAATTTCTAGCTAGATAAAGGCGAATGATCATCTTGACAGCCTGGCAGCTTAATACGCAGTAGACAGGAGGTTGGGTGGGACTCAAGGTTTGGATGTGGAGGCCAATAAATAAAACTGAGATTTGAGGTTCTCAGGGTGGTGAAAATTAGGATTGTGGTCTTCTAGGTTTTGATGTCGTTACCAGCAGTTCGGAGGAACTAGACGTCTCGTCAAAAGTTTTGTTACTACCTAGAAGACTACGATGAGTCAAAACCCACAAGACACAATCCAAAATACAACAAAATACTGCCCCTGGAACAAAACCCGAAATGTCCATTCCTTAACAATAAAATTACTGCTTAATCTCTTCAGTTTTAGAATATACAGGCTAGAATCTCAACTTCATGGCGAGGTGTGATATAGAGGTGACCAAGGCCTGGGAGTCAGGAAGTCTTGGAAAGTTGAGAACAACTTGGCCTAACTTAGTGCAGGAGAATAGTTGATGTAACTGGGTCAATTCTGATAGGTACGTCTACCAGACTGGAAGGCATTTGATTCTCTTTGATGCAGTAACCAAGTTATGTCAGCCCAGTCTGTCTCATAATTTGTCTAATTGGTCAGACATATTTTTGGGTATTAGGTGTATATTGAATACATCAATATTTTTAATGAATAAAATTCGTAATTATTACAGGTCTATTTCATTTTGTTCTACATTCTGGCCACGAGACAAAAGATATCGATACGTTTTCACCGGTATATAGCACTCAGCGATTACTTACCACTTTTGAAGCCTTGCTTAAATAAAACAACAAACGATGTTTAGCCTATTTTGGTCTAGCACTTTTCGTGGACGTATAATTCGTCGGTTTGGTTTAGGGTCAGTTTTGGCTATATTCTAACAAAGTTTAAACATTTCCACATAATTATATACCGAAGTGAACTCCGTCCACCAAACATGCGTAGTACAGGAGTAAAATGTACTGGCCTAACACAATAACAGCCCGACGCTATGCTGTGCACGGCCATGAAAACAATATTGAGAAATGAATCTTTTGGCTGGAATCAGAGGGGAGAAACTGGTTGTCACTTAACACGAAGGAAGGGTTTGTGTCCGGTTAGGTCCGGTACTGGTCAGGGTTGCCCGAGGGCCCTTCAGGACTTGTGGGAACAGGACAAGTTTTCTGTTTAAATAAAAAGAAAGCTTTCATAAGGGTCATATGAGATCTGATGTTCTCACGGCGACAAAGATTACGACGTCGAGTAGACTTGAGAGTGGATACCGACGTTTCGGAGGAACATACAATCGCCATCTTCAGCCGTGATCACCTGTATAACTGTTTCTTAAATCAGACGAGTCAGGGTAAAATTTCATAAATCTACGAGCACACTGCAACGCCTATGAGGAGGGGGTTTCAAAACAATAATAGGATAATGTATTAAAATCTGTATTTGTCATGAAAATACATTTCATATGCATTATTAATATATAAAATATTATATGCTGCATAGTAAAACTGCTCATGAACCTAAACCAAATTCTAGAATATTAGGTTTATTTCCATGCCCCACCTACTTCTTAATGGTTTGTTGAAGCTGCTTTTCATTAAAAAAGAAGAAATAACATTTCCTGATGCAAGGAATTATTACTTGTAACCGCTTATGATATCCGCCTTACATTCCACTTTACGTAAACATAATAGTACAGAAAGAATTTAAGAGAAGTAATTAATGAGACAAATCTTTGTTCTTGTTATCATGAAGACCGAGTTACTTTTTAATTTCTTCCCACAAGTCAAACTGTAACTCAACTGCTATACATGGTAATACGGTTAAAATGTAATCTGTATTTAAATTTATAATTTTATGTAGGACACAAACATAAAATTTTATTTCAGCGTAAATAACGATAGAAGCTTCCATAATTCTCCCCTTATTGTTTTTTTTTTTAAATTTACAAACAATGAAATGTCCAGGGTTCCCTCTGTAGGAACTGAATGCCCGTTGGCCATATGATTTTGTAGGATTGTGAAACAAGTTTTAAGGTAAGATGAAAGGACGAAGGGGGTCATACTTGGAGAATTAAACAAATGGAAACAAGTTTCAACTAAAACTGGACTAACTGGACAGAATGTAGTAGGGTCATCACGTAACCCATCCACTTACCCACACCACACGCTTAGCTAACTTGCTCTGTATAGTAAGCGTACATATGTAAGACTTTTCTGTATTGAAAGCTGTCATTTCAAAGTTGTGGTCAGTCAAGAATAGAAGTGCCTCGTTTCGTCTGGAGATTTTTGTGTATATCTTTAGTTACTGGGTCAGACTAAGTCAAGGGACTCACACTAAGGCTTTACATTTAATTTCAAGGTTTGCTGCTTCCAGTGAAAATATGTGCTTCATATAAACTACCAAATATCTGAATCGCGAATGCAAAGACGAATTTAGCGTATTCATGAAAGATATCTGGTATCTATGTGTGCTTATTAGATTACTCTGTCGAAAGGAGCATTGCTTTTCATACGTTACTTGTGCAAAATTCACAAAATAAACACAAAATCGGGATACGTCCGTCTCCGTCCTCACGTATTTAAAAAAATTCAATTATTTTAATCCGTTATAGGTTAGCATCAAAATTTTCATTTTAGTCTGCGTTGGTAAAATATATATATATAACCTCACGAAGCTAATATCAATCTTACAGTTAATCTTTTTTTAGAAAATGTCATCATAAAAAATATATTTAGGCCCACAAGTCTACACACTACAATGTTAAAAATACATTTAAAATATTTTGGATGTGCTGAATATTTATCGTAACGCCGGTCCTACAATGAGAATTACTTTAGCCCTAATCTAAATCTGCAGTGTGATGTGCTTTGCAACTACTTGTTTGTTAGCAAAAATAAAAATAGGAAAATTCACGGATTCTAAAATCAGATTCGCATCTTCTTAGTAAAGTTAACGTGACTGATCAGACCTATGAATTTTCAAACATTGTCAGCAATGTTTTTTTCCATTGTGATGGAAGACACTTCATAAATAAAAACTGAACAGAATTGGCACTAAACGAAACTAAAAAATCGGGTACCTTTTTAAAGTTTTCTGTATCACTGTGCATATTTCGTTGAATAGTGTAATTCTTCATTTATAATCGCTCTAAGTACTGAAACTCGTGTGTTTTCTTTTTGTCACCGTAAATGACGAGTTCTTCTTCGCCAGCGAAAGGATAAATGGAAAATCTCATGGTGAGTAGAAAGTAACAGAGTAGCCTATAACGTCATATTCATTAAATGTATTAAATGTAACTAATCCACGTAAGTTTTAGGTATTTTATCTCTTTTAGCTTGTATGACTGTTAAACATGGAAGAAATACCTTACGAATATAACAACAGGACTTCGTTAAAACCGTATTACATTAATAGGCTAATTAACACATTCTATGAATTTCTTACTTTTTGTTCGTTTTTTATAGCGAATGCATGAAATGACGGCATGATGGGGAGATTTTTGTTGTCAGCATGACTCGACTAAAAAACTACCCCTATTCAACAGATATTGATTGTGTTCCATACTGAAATATTTCGAAATTAATTTCATGCCTTAGAATCAGATCAAAGCGACGTTCTTATAAGCCCATGTCCGTAACTTTTATTTAAACATCGACACAGCGTTTTTCAACGACGCTGTCAGTTGCTGTAATTATATTAGTAAAGCAAAAGTCACCATCTGCCAAAAAGTCTCAATATGTTACTTTAAATTTATTTATCACCGCAAAACTTTCATTAAAATGAACTAAATCCATGAAACAGTATGTAAATGATAGAAAATAAGCCAAGTATAAAATTTATTGTGGGCATATCATACCGGGTTACGCCTAGTTACTCGCTTTCTGATGGGTAGTGACGTTTTCGCCATAGTGTATAGTGTCAATTATTCATGAGCGGTGAATTGGAAAGGGTGTGGAAGGAAGCGGTTATTGTGGCTTAATTTAAGATACTATCCGGGCATTTGATTGGAGAAGCGGAGGGAAGCCACAAAAATGTTATTTCCAGGCCGAAATTTGAGCTCAAGACCTCCTAAATTCGAAGCAGCGTTGACCATTCGACGGAGACCTCTATGGTGTTCTGTAGCTAACAAAATACATGTAAAAGTATCATTTTTATCTATGCAACGTGATACATTTTTAATAGATTTTTTAATAACAGAATTAACCATTTCCGTCTGGTTCAACAGTTCATTTGTGTCTAAAGAAACAAACGTTACCGGTAATTATGGACATCAAATCGCGTTTAAAGATCGAATTTCAATAACAAGAAATGAAGAAGGTGTTTTATTCTAACTTCAGATATAATAAAGTTATGATCAAGAAAGCGTCAAATTCAGAAATAGTATAAAGTTTGGCTGGACGATTGTTCAAGAGAGATGTACACACTAGAAGAATAAATACGTTACTATGACAGAATTGTGGCAATAGCAATCGATAGCAAACTTTAAATTAACAAAGTTTAATTGAATTCATTTTCAATTTTCCTTACATAAAGAAGATGTGGTATCCGGTTTTGAAGACTTCGCTGTTGCTATTTGCCGATATGAAACGTTAATCTCTTCATTTACCGCTTCCGGAAACTTTAAATTACTTGTTAACACAAAGGATTTCGTTCCCGAACATAAACAGAGGATCAAAATTGTATGTTTCTTGAAACCAATTTTCTTCCCCGGGCGTGTACGCCGGGCAGCACTAATACATCAATTACTGACGAACCGGGTTCTCAAGTCAACTAATTACAGTCAACTGTAAACTATCCCTTCCATGAATAAATATTTAATTATTTGCCATTAATTCTTCCCCTTTTGGTAAAGCCATAGCCATCTTTCTTCCACGTCTCATTGCTTCAGGGGAAGAAGAAGAAGAAGAAGACCTTCGAAGCACGAGGTTGTTGGAGGAGGGGGATTCTGTAAAGGAAAGAAATTTCCTCTAAAAGAGAAGTCCAATATAGAAAGGGGTGGAAAGATGCGAAGGGAAAGCAGCTCCGCCCATTTGCGCGACGTCTTTCCTCTCCCCCACTTTCTACACCCTCCCACGTCTGTGCCTGTGTAATTACCCCTAGCAAAATAAGGGTTGGTCCAAATATCTGAAAGTAGTAGCTGACATGGAGACTATCCACGGGTGTCAGGCATGCTTCATTACGCAGTTTGGCGTCTAGATACGACATATTTATGGAACATAAACCCACACAAAAATTATTTTCGTATTTCTCACCATTTGAAATAAAAGGTTCAAATTTTCTTTTAGATATAGTTACAATATTTTACCAATTTTGGGACAATGTTTTAAATTAACGGTAGTTAACACGTCAAATCATCAATGCGCTTACTTCATTTCGAATTTGTGGGGAGGTACTGTTCAGAAGTTCAAAAGTCTTTGACGTATTTTGTATGACGTAAAAACTAGTTATACCAAAACAATTAATACATTAATATAATAATGCGTTATGAGAGCCTTTTAATTAATTTCAGTATCACAGCTTAGCTGTAAATATATGTATCAAGTATGACGTTTTTTTATTTACTTCCACAAAATTCCTCGCAATAAAGTTGTGTACGAATAGCTTACGTTAATCCCGTCTTACGCATAACAAAATTGTTCCACTTATTTAAATAGCAAATAAAGCTAATTTCGTGGTGGTCTGGGTTGTAATGCCGGGTAGATTTGCAGGTGGGTACTAACGTTTCGGAGGAACAAACTTCCTCTATGTTCAGGGCGGAAAAGTACCAACATCTCCAACCAATCATTCGAAACGACTTACCCAACTTTGTCCGTATCCGTTATATTTTGCACGAACTGTACTTTAGTTTATTTTACTACGGTTTAGTCTGTTACAGACTTTAACTGTTAAGTATCTCATCTCCAAAGACCATATTTTGTTTATGTCTCTTGCTTTAATTATCCGAGCTTTACTTCCAAATTACAAAGCTGGCACAGCTACCTATTTAAAAATTTATAAAATGTATCATTTAGAAATCTTTGTCATGATTTAAAATAAAGCTAAGACTATATTTTAATTTGCGTTCACCTACATACTTCTTTAATTCTATCTAAAACTGTTCTAGAATGCCAAATCTAGACTTGCGCTCTCTTCATTTTGACGAATACACCAACCGACTGGCAGTAATTAAGTCGGTTGAACCAGTATCACGAACCGCTCCTTGTGTCAAGTATACGACACTATTTTTAAGTCCTGTTGGCTAGATTACGAACCTTCTGTAATAGGCTGTCGATTACAAACATCATACAAGCAGACTTTAACATAGCTGGTCACGTCTAAAATTGTATTGGACATTGTCCATCGTCTAAGTTAAAAAGATACGACCTGATCTGAGGCTAGCTCATCCATGGGTCAGAACAGATAGGTTTCCTGTCCTCATCTCCTCCATTTTTTCCTGATGACGAAAGCAGAATCAAGCTTTAGAAACGTCGTAATTTTGTAATCAAACGATAGATTAAGTCCAAAAGACGAATTCTACACTTCGTAACGCATTATTAGAAATCTTCAAACTTATAGCTGATCATATTTAATAATAATTAATAAAGATTTAAAGCTGAGATACAACAACGGATTTTTTTATGTCAAAGTTACTGTAAAGCAATCCTGAAACTTTGTAACAGACACTTTTATTGCATTTTGCAGACGAACTAACAGGACACAGAAAATAGACTAGTAAAACAATGGCAGTTGGCAACTGGACATGTGAAGTTGTAGTTAAAATGTTGGAAGTACATTTTGTGAAAATAGGTCTTGTTTCTCGATCCCTCCATCGGAGAATAATTTCACAAAACTTGCTGCTAGGCAAAGCCTTCAAGAACATATTAACCTTCATTTCTTTAAGTGGAAGGAAAAAAGGACGCACTGGGAGTAATCAACATGATTGGCCTACATAAAGATCTGTTTTTATGCTTGTATGCAATGTTTAACAAGCATAATTTTAATTTCCGCTTGGAGAATTTATTCTATTAAATACGTTGTGAGACAGAACAACATTTCATAACTTTCTTTTAATTTCAAGGTGGTAAACTTTATTAATTATGTGGCCTCGATTAATAAGTTTTGTATGGAAACATTTTAAACGTGAGCCTTTAGAAAATTCTGCCTCATAACGTGAGAGCGGTTAATTTTTACCGCCAGAAAGATTTCACATCACTCGAGTGAAAAATACAACCAAAAAGAGAGGAAAAAACTTTTTATTCCGTTTTTAAATATCAAAGTGTGTGGGAAAACAGGGAGAAACTCAGTTGGGAGCAAAATTGGTTTTTAAAAGTTCATTTTTTTGCGGAATGCGAAGTGCAAAACTTTTCGCTTATTTTCAACGGGAACAAAAAGTATTTTTTAAGTAAATATTTGACGGAAGTGATGATTTCTTTCAGATAATACAGAATTATTTTACTGCAAGGGGGGTAGGAATAAAACGGGAGATACACAGCTCAGAGAATGAGGGGTGGCGGGATGTCAGGTGGTGGTGAAGGAAGGGTGGGAGGGGATGATGCTTGCAAAAGCAACATGGCTGTCTTCTTACTTTGCTAGCTCGGCATCTGAGAGATCCGCCCCAGAAAACGTGTGAAAGAGATGGAACTATACAAGCAAATCATTAATGAGTGAGAGAGAGAGAGGTTGGGAGGCAGGAAAATGCAAAAGTGGCACATTGGGGAATAAGAAATCGATTTGCATTTCCAGTCCATAAAGAGTTATGATAGAAATTTCACCAACACCCGCAATAGCGTGCGTTGTTTATCATTGTTTAAATGACAGCCTGTTAATAATTCTATAAAAAAATATTCTTACAGAAAAATCTTAAGAAGGCTTGTGAAAAATAATTCTTTACCTCGGTCTTCTAATTTTAAATTATCCCCCTTGAAGTTCAAGCATTCTGCTGTACAAACTCAATATTAGATGTGGTAGAGGGTTTAGGGAGGCAGTGGAGAAAAGAGGGTAGACGAGAGAGAAAGAGCGCATGCTCAAATAAACTCTAGAAAACATGAAGCCCTGCCTTGT
>NW_019060708.1:142354-160852 GCF_000696155.1 Zootermopsis nevadensis | reverse complement strand
TGAATGACTTCTTTCTTCGTCTCTCGAGAAACGAGAGCTGCTTTAGTTTTCTGCACCCCCGCCTACCTTTCCGCTCATTCTCCTAGCACAAGTCGCCATTACGGTGGCCTCAGCTTGGGAAGAAAATTCAATACATTCTGTGATAAAAAAAAAGTTAAGAAAGAGAGAGAGAAATTAAATATGAAATGGGTATCAAACAACAGCGCTCATCCGAATTATATTGGTAAAGCAACTTTTCATGCTTCCAGAGAGTTGCCTATACCATACACACTTCAAAAATATTTTATTTTGAAGAATAAAATTTAAACATTTTAAGTCGATACTCAGACGGAATAATCCTTGCCTCAGACTCAAAGGCACAGCCAGAACTGTATTCATTAGCGGTCACGGTTTCAGAAATTCCGTCCCTCCTAGAAAATGTCTTGTATGCTATACGAAATTTTTCATTCTTATAAAATTTAATTACTTCAGAAATAAGTTGATAAAAGTTCTACCACTTATGTACAGAATAAAGTCATTTTTGTGAATCTATTGTACTTAAGAAATGTGACGTTTTGTTTACTGACAACTTACGTCACCTTAGAGGCCTGAGTACAGAAACTTTACACGATTCTGTATAATGTTCTTTCCATAAATGCTTACATTTGGGGGTTATTTGCACAAATTACGTTAAATGAAAAAATACTGGTGAGATCATAACAGTTCAACTCCAAAATTACGCAAAGGATTTTGATTAAATTTGGTGCTGAAGTCTTACGCTAAAATTTAGAGACGAATTTCAATTTCATACCTCACCTTCACATGAAGACAGACTCAAACTATATCAAGTTTAACGATGATGAGCTAATAAAACTATTACAAATGGACAACAATATAAATCAGACTTCTCATGGAGGATGACAATCATTTAAAATGGAAGGAAAAAATTTATTAACTCCGTTAATGTGTTTCTATTTGCAGCGAATTAACACCAGAATTTAATTGCGTAAATCGTTCTACTCTGGTTGGGTTTGAACTTAACCCTTTCTGTGATATAAAACGAAATATCTCATTAGAAACATTGGCCATTTTTGTCTAAATATATTCATAACTAAGTTATTAAATTCGATAAAATACCTCATCTATCGATTGCTCGTAATTTTGAAATAAGAGACGTAAATTCAGTTATACATTACATTAAACATTGTTTATATATTCAAAGCATTCCTTGAAACAAAACTGGTACAGGAATGGTTAAATTTACTTTGAAGTTCTAAAATCTTCAAGTGGCTTTCGAAGACAAATTTACGTGACAAAATGTAAATTACTAGAAGACAATTCCAAAGTCTCTACAATAAAGTGTTGAAAATTAGAAATCAATAGCTAATAAGTTTCGTCTTCATCTAAAGTTGCACAGGCCCCGAAGTGCCAATTTCAGCATAATAATTATTCTATAGCGGTCCAAATTGAGCCTTCCATCATTATCAGTCTTTGTAATTATCTGCGAATTAATAGCCTATCTTATGCTATTACAGAATAATTACGCATAGTGATCGCCCTAATATCACGTAATGTGACAAGCATATAAAATGGATTACTTAGTGTAGCCAGGAACAAGAACTTCAGAAATAATCTTCAGACTGAAAGAAGAAGGGAGGAACTCCAATTTGGACGCTCACATATTTTTAAATGCGTCCTTCACAATTTGTCATTGGCCTATTTCATTTGCTTCTGTTTTCATTTATTCATGACAAATGTTCTGTTGCTTCTGTGTCATCTACAGGCAAAGGTTTACAAAGCATAAGCCTGTAGATTACACAGAATCAATATTTCACGTATTATCAATATAGGCAGTACTAGACACAAATCAGTAATGACCTACGCTTCGGCCGTCTTTACCACGTTCAGAGTCCGGTTGTCCATTCGATAGGCTGAGCAAAATTGGCTATCAATATTTCACGTATTATCAATATAGACAGTACTAGACACAAAACAGTAATGACCTACGCTTCGGCAGTCTTTACCACGTTCAGAGTCCGATTGTCCAAATTGGCGTTCAGGAATGAAAACAAATTAAATTACCCATTGTCCACCTGGCGAACCAGATACTACTCATATTATATAACGTCGAATAACAGAATATGAATTGTAAAGTGAGTGAAAGGAAACAGTCGTAGTCGAGTTCAAAGTCAGTCAAATGTCAGTCTTTATCTCTAGTGGCCCCTAAAGCGTTAATTGTTGAGCGTAGATATTATAATTTTTTTTCATATTTATTTTCCGAATAACATAAAAAGTTTTATTCTTCTGGATTACGTCAGTTGGTTTAAGACCCAATTGCACCGTACAAACATTGTTTGTATCCTTACATTGCTATTAATCTATTTGTTGTACAGTTGAACCACAGTAAAATAATGACCATCAAGTAATGTTGAACCAAAATTTATTTCACACAACTAACTAGATAAGAAACTTCTTGCAAGTCGAATCTAATAACTCAATTCTGCTAATACCTTAATTTTTTGCAAGTTATTATCACCACCTATACTCAAAACATATTTCCTTGAAATCCACCTTCATTCCTTTGTTCACGTTCTAAATGGACGGTCTCAATAATTCCCTCATGAAAACCTGTGCTCTGCGAACCTATGTTAACAGTTATAAATAAAGGCATTGACGTAACTTAATAAATATAGTTCTGTATGAGGTACACACCTGCTTGATTGAAATAATACTCACAGTTGAGCCAACATTAGTTACCCAATAGTTAAATCATCTTTCTTTGTCTATTACTCCTTCTCTATTTAGGCAGAAAAATTATAATTCGTTTCTCATAACTTCTAATCCTGTACCGTTCTGTAGTCTACATTTCAACTCACATTTTTAAATATTTGTAAACAAAATAAAGTTTGTTATTAAAGTTAAAATATTTATATAAATATCTAACGCAGAAATCATACATAGTATTTCAATCATAATCAAGGATCTGCATAATATATTAAACCATAATTAAAATTCTAATTAATTAAATTACATTTCAGTACCTTGGAACCTATGCAACTAGAAATATACAACGGACAAGAGGAAAATTAACAAATCGACAACTGTAATCTGCTGCCATCTACCTTCTCTAAACTGCGTTACTAAAAACTGACAAATTGGAAAACTAACATTGATTATTAACATTTTAATTGCTGTAAGATGAAAATATAACTACAGTCCTTATGATTAATTACTTTTAATAGTATGTCTCATTATATAAAGAATACACACAGACACATCTAGGAAAATTACAAATGTGCTCATACTCACCGACGCCCTCAGCGTCTGTCACAAGATGCGGTGACCTTGCTGTCTGAGGAACGACGAAAAACACTTCCATTTACTGTCATCCTGAGTATTTACACATCACTCACAAATTCATCGAACTATAAATGTTTTCACTACAAAAAAAACATATTTGTTTTCCGAAGAATCACAAAATCGTTTAAAACACATCATACCTTGCCTAGAGTCTCCGCCCTTTTGTTACGAGTATCCGAGCAAAATGGACCAGATTTAAAAATATCATAATCTACCGGCACATTTAGCAGAGAATGGGAATATTTCGACGATCTAAGTTCGCATTACGTCGGTGATAAACGTTTAATATACATGACTCTCGTTCCACAAGGGGGTTGATTTCCTGCACCGTGTATAATGAAAACGTGTGAAACTGGAAACGTGTAACCGTCGCCATTCTGTCGTTAAATTTGTACTAGAATTATTTAAAGCTAAGCTTATCATTTGCATCACATTCCCTGATAAGCCTAAAAATGTTTTGAAGCAGATATCCAATAGGCTTTACAACTTCACTACGGATAGGATATTGATTCTCCTCACAATATTATAACAAAACCGCGGATATGCGATAGCACTTGTAGCGAAAGCATGAAAAACAAAAATCACATTCATAATGACTGTGACATGCAGGAACAGTTCGAGTCACGTAGCACTAATGTATGCGGATGAAGTAAACACAGCACAGTAAACATTTACATTGAAACCACAAACTGAATCCTCAGACAAATCGTCCAAGCCTGCACAGTGCATTAATAAACAAAAATCTAGTTAATAAAATCGAATTACCTTCGGATTTATGACACAAAGATTCCTTACGCAAGCCATCTTGCTCTTCACTATCGCGAACGTTCAGCTGACCTTGCCCAAACAGAACAAATGAAACACGACAGTCGCTTCGAGTGCGTTCATGCATGACGTTGCAAGTCGTGGGAAAGTAAACGTCCGGAAAACAGAGTGATTTCTGTTTGGTCTCCTCGTTGTTATTTATAAATTAGGGAAACTTATGACGTATCGAATTCAAATGTCGAAGAGATAGGCTAGAAGGAATGTAAATTAATTCATGCATTCAGGTAATAATGTTTCTGCTAATAAATGCATTAACCTGACTTTAGTTTATACTACTTCCTGAAAAGGAATGCAACCTCACAGCGCGCTGCAGCATAGGTGTTAGTGTGAGTTCTTTGGAATAACTAACTGCTCGGTGTTCATGAAAGTCGATATGAACAGCAAGCCACAGAAGCTCACTACAAAATGTGCTTTTTTTTTATTCACCAAGGACTTTGCTAGGTGTGGTTTTGAACCTGGAGAAACACGTGTCATCCAACGCAAAATACAAATAATGTTTATGATAATATATTTATAACAAATGCGCAGTATCTGTTAGGCTTCTTTTTAAAAAAACACAAAATAAAAACGCAACTATTAAACACGCAGTCTTTGCCAAATACGGAATTGTAATATTTGGATAATGTACAGTAAAAAAAGTAAAGCTGTCCCGCTATACGCCATGTAGGCGTTTGGGGTGAGTGGAGGTACAGCTCCTCTCTTCCTTGACCTCGGCACTAGATGGGGGTGAGTGGTCAGCATCACGCCCCGGCCGGCTTTACCCCCGGGAAAGGACCCCGGTACCCATTGTAGAGGAGGCTGGAGGATAATGTACAGTAGTTGGTATAATTACTTCAAATAACCTTTCTAGGTCTTATTATCAAGCACATAAGACCACTAAATAATAAACTAAGTGGGCAAATACCTTAATCGAATCATTTAAGTCATCTAAATATAGTTCAGACGGATCTACAGAGCAGATAAACAATGTCCAAACATTCATACGTCTAAGTTGGATGTTTTATACTTTTATAAAAAGATGTTCAGAAATATGTTTGAAATTATATGGACGTTTGTGTACAGAAGCAATGAAAAGACAAAAATAAGTTGACAGGAATCAAAATGTGTGACCTTAGCATGACAAAAGTAATGTAGTACGTTACATGAGAAATAGTTAAGGTCCATAGAGGTTACTATCTATTTAGGAAGAGATAGAAATAACATGTAGATGGTACGTCTGAAGAAAGATGGCCGAAGATGGCATTAATTTTAAATTCACTACAAGTTGACGATTTAGAGGAAGACACACAGAGATAACATAAGGAGGTTCCTGAAATTACCACTGGAATGAATTCGTCTGATATGTGACGTTAAGAAGAAAACTTATCGTCCTGAATGCCAAAAATGTAAATAATTGTAATATAATAAAAAGGACGAAATTATAACAAAATTTAAGTATGAGAGACATAAAACATTTGCCACTTGAGACAGGCTGTTTTAATTGCATTTATATCTTGGAGGCAGTCATGTTCCTGAACCAGCCACTGGAATACTAAACAGGTGCTCACTTCTACCTTCCTGGCTGCTAGTTGTACATACATTGAGATAGTACAAGGGAAGGGAAGGGAAGGGCATTACACACGTGAACGACATACCAGAGAATCAGATACAATGATTCTCCTCCGCAGAGCTGCTATAAAGGGCAGGAGTCACCCGAAGATTTCCCAAGCTGTGACTCCCCCAGCACAGACCTCATAGATGAGATATATAGATTCCAGGTTCCCAAATCGTGGGGCGAGACCCACAAGAGTAATATAAGTATATCAATTTATAATACCTTAGTAGTATACCATATTTCCACCGTTAGGGTGGTCAAATCAATGAGAACGAGTTGGGCGGGGCGTATAGCTCGCCCAGTGATGAGAAATGCGTGCAAAATTTTGGCTGAAAAATCGAACGGATGTACCACTCTGAAGATCTAAGTCTAGGTGAGAGGATAATATTAAAATGAATCTTAGAGAAATTGGATTTGGGGCTGTGGGTTCGATTCATTTAGTTCAGGACAGAGACTAGTGAAATTGTCTTTTAGACACGGCAATGAACATTTGGATTCCACAAAATTCGAGGAATTTCTTTTCTAGATGAGTGTAGTATATTAGCGTTTTATAATAGTAAATATGGTATAATTGATATTAATACAAAACAATAGATTACAAAAGCAAGATTTCGGGTTGTCACGGCGACGAGAACAAAGACGGCTATGTTCTGGGAATTTGCGCCGTGATAAATACTGACCGACGTTTGAGAGGGACTTACTGCCTCCATCATCATCAGGGCGCAAACGACTTGATTATTTTAAGGCAAAGCTTCGATAAAGCATTTTATTCATTTTGTGGTAGTTACAGAATTACTTGTTGGAAATTTTGAAAGCGTAATATTATTTATAAATATAGAAATACAAAACGACTGTGGACACATAAATAATAGAATCATATTCGTATGTTCATTTGTAATTCTAAAACCAGCCGATCCGATTGAGACCTTTTACCTTTTGATCAGCCATAATCTATCCAATCTAATCGAGACTAATTGTGGTTTCTTTACACTCATTATATCATCGAATGCCAAATAAACTACGCAGCTGAGAAGACTTTGTTAGATGAATCGAGAAATAAAGTGTTTCGCGAACCACGGTCTGGGAACAAGTTAATGAATTCTGACTTGCACGCCAGTAGCTTGGGCCTTAGCCGATTTAGAATCGGCCCTTCTTAACATGCCTGAGTTGAACCCTTCTCAACATCCACCCTCATTCCTTTACATATCCCATCTATTTTCTCCCCCCCCCTCCCACCGGGCCCCTTGTCTATTCAGTTTTCCCATTCAAAATGGCAAACGTTTTCGACAGCATTTCACGTTGACGTACCGCTCTAATGCACTTCGTCACATTTCTAACCTGTTAAAGTCTTTTCTCTTTTTTGTTCTATAAAACTAATTTTTGTAGTACAAAGTTTTAAGTAGATACAATAGCAGGCGCCACAAACGGCGTTAATTGGAAGCAGGCAGGCACACAATGAAGCAACTTTGAAACGAGCCGTTAATTATTAAACTTCATATCGTGCCATTTGGAGACATTTTTTGCTGGGCTCATGTGACATTCGACCGCTTTGACTTCAAGACCGCGGATTCTAAATTAGCTTGAGACATAGAGCTTTGTAGATGACTTTCTTTGTATCGTTCTAAAGATGTCCAGACCCGAACACGCTAATTTGTTTCGACACTTCAGAAGTCTGTGTGCTGATGCAAAACGACTCCCTTTAAACGCCCTCAATCTATGTTCTATGTTTCTATATTCTATAGAACCTATAAATAATCTTCATACACTAGCGAAACATTTTGTATAAAGAGATCATAGTTTTGTCTCGCAACAATATTGTACAATGCTGCAGAAAATTACGAAACAAATTATCCATGTTTGGCCATACCTTAAGAAGACAAACACTGCGAAGCTCTGATACTTCTTCCAAGGACTACTGCAGTAGTTTTAATAAGCGTTTAGAAAATCTCCACGTCAGACAAAAATCAAGAATTGTACCTTACAAACTAACTAACAAATTAATTTAAAGGCGTAAACTGTTATTTTGTACTTAAAATGTATTCACCCGGTTAAAATTAGTTTCTGTGATGTAACAACCAGCATAGCCAACACGGCTTTAAGAAAAGTTCGTCATTGGGCCCCATCGTGAGCTAGTTCAATCCAATCCACACTCTCACATCATAACTTTAACTCGCGAAAAGACAAATTTGTTTGACCAGTGTTTGCCAATTTGAATAGTGAATAGTTATTAATGATTTATAAATCCAAGGTACATGATGTTTGGAGCAGTTGATAGTTGCTTGTAAACATCATTGTCTACAATAGAGACGCGCCTGTGGATCCGGCGTTGAGCCAGCTGAATACGGTCACAATCTCACCTTATTGTCTACAATAGAGACGCGCCTGTGGACCCGGCGTTGAGCCAGCTGAATACGGCCACAATCTCACCTTGTTTCTCTCATATATCTTAATATTATCTTATCATTTTAAATTCATTAACAAGAGAAATACTTTTAATTTGTTTTTGTTACACTACGATCTTGTTAAGCGCAAATACCATTACACCTTTCGTCGCCTTTAAGTCGTTTATGCCTTGTGCGTTATAAGACGTATAGTGAAATTAGAGGAAAAGAGAAAGAGGGAGAAAGCGAGTTTAGAAATCAAATTAACGGTACGACCAGGAAGAAGAGAGGAGAGCGTGTGAGGAAGTGTGTTTTTGCTCTCTTTCTCAGCACCTTGCCATTTGCAAGAGCCCAAGCAAATTAAGTATATAATTAGGAAAACAGCCAGCGTTTCTAGGAGCGAACGAGAGAACTAAGTCTCAATGCAATTGCGTACTAGGGAAGATACAATCAGACCCACTCTGGAGGATAATTCTATCCCAAATAAAACTTTCTAGTTACTGTCCTGTATGGAGCAGTTTCATGGGTTCTGCGCAAATATGAATACCTTTCAGGATAGAGGACATGATCTAAGGAAGACCGACTTTCTTTAGTTTTAAGAACAAAACCTCAATAAACCAGACGGCCAAAAACATTAAAAAAATAAAACGAAAATATTTATATGCGTGAGTGGAATGACACAAAGATTCGATGTTAAATTAATGTCCAGGAAAATGTGCTTAAAATTAATTGTATTTTGGTTAAATCGGTGATAGAAGAAGTGTAGTTAGACATGGACATACAGCGAACACCACGAAAAAAATAAGCAGTAGGAATAAAAAATGTAGAGTAAATAGTAATAATAAAATGTAAGAAAATAACTCAGGCCTAAATAAAAATTTTAAAATACGTCAAATTTTTAACTTACTAGAAAGAGCAGAGTCCTTGAGAAACTAGGAGATAAGGAATTTTCAGCCTTTTATGACACCTGAAGTTTCATTGCCGTGTTCACAAAAGTATGCCATCAATCCATATTCTGGTCACTAGATTATTTAAATTGTTGAAGATATTACTAAGCACTACTTGCAAGGAAGCATGGTAAGACCGTGTAGACAGAATAACCGAAAATAGGTGGCCTAAAATACCACCGAATTACGAAACTGCAAGATGAGCAGAAAATCGAGAGTTTAGAAAATTACGGAAAAGTTACTCTGAGGCCGGTCCATAAACAAGTGAAAACAAATTAGAACCTCAAAGTGTTTGTAAATCGACTATCTCATCATAGAAACCATATGATACAAAGGATATGTAAGTTGTCTCAGCTTTTGGAGATGGGAGCAGATATTATCAAACCCCCAAAGAAAAATCTTGAACCAGAAATGTCGATCTTTCTAACCTAGATAAATCGCGTATAGCCTAGAGCGGATTAATAAAGTATTAGGTCATCGGGAGGCAATGTAATCACCATCAAATTTCAGCTGTGAGAAAAGTACCATTCACTCTTCCTGATCAGCGTATCGATCGTCGTGAGAATTTGCACCACCAATTACTACAACTTTCCACCCGTGATTCCACGGTTCTTACACAGAAATGTCAGGCCTCCAGTTTCCTTTCCTGCGAACAGTACTCTGTGTTATCTTCCCTATCTCGTTGTACTATGTTCTTTTGTTCCCGTGATGTCATTTCTCGCTCTTTCTCGCCCTAGTCCTTCCTCTCATTCAAAATCTCCATTTCCTTTGTTCTGGAAAACTACCCCCCCCCCCCCGGCATCCTTTCATACCCTCAAACCTCTCAGCACGCGTTTCTAATCTTCAAATAGCGAAACTTTAGTTCCGCAGAGAGAGAAATTGCCAACGACTTTCTGCAGCTCCAGCTATTGGGCCCGACTGCTTGATTAACTGAAGACAATCCAAAATGGCGGGTATCATAAGAAGAAGAAGAACATACAGTTTCTGCGAACACAAGCGACACATGTAGGATGCAGAACATTAAGTTATGTGCGAAACTGTGATAATTTTCCTCATAGAATCGCAGATTGAAAAGTGTAAAGACTTCACAGATTTATGTAAAACACCTGGTCTGAAACGATCAAATCTGAGAGTTTACTCCAAGCAAACCATGAGCTGCGACACCTCAGTCGATAAGGCGAGTGGCCACAGGCTTGACAACCTGGGACAGGTTTCCGGTATGGACATGGAGAAGGGGACACACGGGTCACCCATCGATTGGACTTGGAGGGATCTCTTACCCAGAAAAAAAAGTCAGAGATCGACTGCAGAAAGTGTTCCGAAGGTATATTTGCGGTTACCATGTTGATGGAGGCAGGAAGTACTTCTTAAGCGTCGGTAAACTTCTACGAGACTATAAAGCGCAACAAACCAAAAACAGTTTTCTTCAGGATGCAATTTACTATAATCCTAAGTTACAGAACTTTGAGACGTAGAAAAGAAAGTTTCGTCTCAATAACATTGCTATTAAGAAGTAAATTTATAGCTTTAACCTACAAATATTCATCCACCTTAACTCTAAATTGCATAACTAAACCTAGTTTTTTAAAGGTCCTTTTCTTTAATTTCAAAATTTAAAACATTAACTGAAACGCATCAGTTGTTCAAATTATTGCCTATCGGTAAAACGACTAGGGTTCGCTTCCGTGAAGGAGCAGTGACCTTTCTCTTGTTTACGGAGTCCAGGCCTCCCACTTCCGTTCCAGCGGTCACCTTGATCTCTTCCCCGGGTTAAAGTGACGGGTGAACGAAATTAAATTTAGAATGTGAGATTTACCTCCACTTTCCGTATAGGATACCTTCATGCGGCGACGAGATTCAGGAAAAAACAACATAAGTCCAAAATTAAACGTTTTGGGAAATCAGGTAAAACTTTTACAGCGTCTGAACCAATGAAAAATTCTTGACGTTTTTATTTTTGTATCAGCGTATTTACATATGTTTTAACATAGAAATATAATTACAGTTATAAAAGTAGTTAACATTTACAGGAATAAGACAAAAAAATAATAAATTTAAGTTTCTTGAAAAATGCAACATTACATACAGAGAAACGCCTATATATTTCGCTAATTATTTTTATGCTAAACTAATGCAATTTTGTCCAAATTATATTACTTCCTTACGAATAAAGGTTTATCCTATAAGATTGCAACACTAACTGAAAGTAACTATTTTTTGGACTAATGTTGTTTTTATTATAAATCCCACAGTTTTGACAATGTATGAAATGTTGACTTAATCCACTTCAGCACTGAAAATCTTCCTAACTCCTCCGTAAAATATAAGGTACATCTCTCAGAGCTTAACAAAGGGAATTGTTTTAGAGTGTATTTCTCCAGAAAGAAGCTCCTCCCTACCTCTTACCAAGAGATAGACGGAGAGAAATATAGAGAATGAGCGGGAGAAATTGAATTATCTTTAGAATATAGTTCCTTGAAATTAGAGGCGTCGTGTGTTGATTGAGAGGTCCCGCCTGCCTTTGGCTTCATTAATAATAAAGTCAATTTATTCTGGGAGAGAAACTTGTGCTTTGTTAATTTGCCGTGTCTTCAAGTTCTCTCTCTCTCTCTCTCGCTCCCTCGAACAAAACTCCTTGCAGCCATTTTCCTGCATATATATTACACTTTCAAATATATTTCTCATGCTTTCCGGTGACAGCTCCGGGCTTTCCGGATCTCGCTTTTTGCAAACAGCAAATCTACGACTGAAACGTAAACAAACATAGCAATTTCAAGAAATTCCTCTTCGTATTGTGCGAACGATGCTGTACCTTCGTTGCTAATATTCGGTCTTTGTAAATGTTTGGTTATATTTCAGAAAAGCTCAGATTACGGTTTCAGAGGGAAAGAATTACGTATGAGAGGGAACACGTGATTCTGTGACAATTAAACACGAATAATTTATTTTCAGTAATAGTTTGAATATTTTAATTTAAGTATGTATCTTTGGGAAAAACTAGCACAAATTGAAAGGTTTACGAGGACATTCAGAGAAGAATGAAGTTTTAAAATGTTTTTAATGAGCTCAAAAATTTGTCTCATACTTTGCTTTTAAAAACACTTAAGACCAACATATGGGCTTACACATAAAATAATTAAGTTTGTTAGTTATTTTATATAAATGTGGAAGAGGTATCCAACTTTAACGAAAGAGCATAAATTATATAGACGTCAAAATAGAATTCTAATGAAACTATATAAACCTACAAGTACTCCCTGATAAATTGAGATAAAGGACCTAGAAGTGAACTTGAAGGATGTAATTTCTTCATAAAAGCTTCGTAACACCCATTTCTTATATTTACGTAGTGAAACTCACACTTCAGTAATGTCAATATCTACAAGACACTGTTATTGACATAATCGCTCCAGTTGTTACAACGTCGTTAAATATTCCACTAACTATCCAGCACATTTATGTAGTGGTACACCGCTGGCCATTACTACTAACTGACAATGTCCCAGCACAAAATAGCATTCAAAGCACATACAGCGTCGTTAAATAATTCACGAACCAACGAACAAACTTGTTTTCACGTGCAAAAGCCGCTACCGGTTTTAAAACCTATACGCTATGCCATTATGGAGTATCGACCGTCAGACTGAATCGATACACAGTGTGAGATTCTTTCTTACGTAGGTTGGAGAGGGTAACTAATGTTTATTTTCCCTACTGCATATTATCCTTATTTACTGCGCAAGTAGTAGTAGAAACTAACGTAATCACATCTTTGTGTTTTATGGCTAAGGAATGGAAATTAATTGTGAAATAAATAGTTTAAATACGAGAGTTTCCACTTTGTCACCGCTTTCCCTCGCTTTGAGTCAGTGTACGAATTCACATTCTAAGGAAATGCAACTGGTAGGAGCTACAGTCTTCATTGAACTAGGTTACTCTTTAAAAACCAAAATATCGATTGTTGTTACTTTCGACGTTGGCACTTTTAGGGTCGTTAGAGGGAGGTTACAATTCTTTACACCATAAACTCTAATGCAGCATAAAATATATTTGTTCTGGTAAAATCTAGGTTCAAAATGTAATGTGGGGGGTAATGTTTTTATATAATATCCATTAAAGGGAGGATTAATGATTGATAAATCTGAAAGAATGTGGAGGGAAGCAGAAAGTTAGAAATGATACGGGTCTGAGGAATCAATTATGGATTTTCTTACAGGAATTTATGGGAGAAACAGAGAGACACCAGGAAAACTTCAATCAGAAATGCCGATCCCGCGATGAACTAAACATTACACCTTGGTACACAATGGGAAGTTCCATGTTACTTCTCTATATTCTTCATGAGACGGGGTAGAACGTAACTGGATATGGGTTATACGACCGGGCTTCGATTCTCTGCAGGGACAATAATTTTTCTTTCCACCTTCACGTCCAGATTGATTCTGGGACCAGCAGCCTCTACTCAGAGACATTTATCTTGCGATAAGGCCGAACGAACACTATACCGATCATTCGTTGTAATCGAATATCGAAAACTGCGGAATGAATGGAGCTTTACCTACACTCCCTTCATGGCGTGGTGCTTAAATATAGCGTACGTATGGCTGGATGTTCATTTGCATAGGAACAAGAGACAGACAGACAGACGGACGGAGAAACGGGTTTGACATTAAGTGACATGACATTCATATCAAGGAAAGGGAATGGAAAGGAGTGCTTTTCCTGTGTCTCACTTAGCGAAGATGGCACCCAAACTGCTAACGCTATCCAGTCTGCGTTTTAATCCTGCCTTAAGCACAGGCGTCATGTTTCCAAATTGCAACACTGAAGATGTGGTGACACTGCGGAAAAGAGTGGCGCAAGATGCTTATGCTGCCTTGTCACACAGTCGAGATTATCGGGTGTTCTTCGCGCTCTAGTGTGACCCCGTTCATATCTATCCCATATTTCCGAGATTGTAGGCACCCCGAGGTCATTGTTTCAAACCCAGTTACATAACAATGATCTAGGATCGACTTCTTGCAAAAATCGACTGAGTGCATTACTGGAACACATCGGTACTCTACAGTGACCTCTGTTGACATTAGTGCAAAAATGATCTTCGTAACACTGTGTGAATAACTCCTTTGAAATATCAGTGCATCCTTTTTTCTTTCAAGGATTATCTGTATCCGTACTTTTAATATCGTCTCTTCATTTTTAATGAAAACCTTATTTTTTTAGCGCAATAAAGTCGCTGACACACAAAACATGACGATATAACTATTTCATCTTGTAAAGAGGATATTCTGTTTAAAAGTGCATCCTTTTTTCTTTCAAGGATTATCTGTATCCGTACTTTTAATATCGTCTCTTCATTTTTAATGAAAACCTTATTTTTTTAGCGCAATAAAGTCGCTGACACACAAAACATGACGATATAACTATTTCATCTTGTAAAGAGGATATTCTGTTTAAATGTATTGTTTGTTGAACCTAAATCCCTAGTACATTATTCCTCAGAAACAAGTTTATTATGAGTCCTGTTAGGGAAAAGAAGTTACATTGTTTGTATCGTGGTTCATTTAATGATCCCTTCTGAACTGAATGGCTTTTCAACGTTAAGAAGGAGAATGGTTGTCAGTTGGAAAAGACGTAAAACAGATCTATTAAATAGTTTACCACTTTGATGTGAGAAAAGTATCGTGGACTTATAGTCAGAGTCAGGGATCCTCCGACCAAGACATAAAAACTAGATGTTTCTAATGCGAAGCATGAACACGTAGAAGATGTAAATTTTTAATTTGCAGCGGGAGAATAGACGCCTCAAACGTGAGGAAGAATATGATGATGACGAAAAAGGAGGTGGAAAATAATAGTAAAAAATTAGTTTGTATCGAAACTATTAATAGACGTACTAGTGTGTAGTCCTTAACACAAATCTGGACCTGGCGATCTGATATTCTGAATTAAACTTTTGGCTCTTTTCCTCAGTCACTTCAAACAATCGACCGTTTCAGAATTTAAAATTTATTTCATATGTACCATGTACTAATAAACCGTCATTCATAATCATCCCTACATTTATTAATCAACGCTATATACTATAATTGTGCAAATGACAAATTCTGGGTCTTATATATTTAATCTATTTTTGTTTCAGTTTAACTGTGAAACAAACTAGTCTCTCCTTCTGTCAGCCGTGTAAGCTGCTTATTCGTAACTTTTAAGAAAATTAAAATGATACCTTGTAATGGAATTAAATTAACACAGGACAGTTTTATTGCATAATAAAAGTCAACCCTGATTCTTCAGTCTCGAGTCAAAAACATGCAGTTCAGTGGTCTGTATTCCGCTGTTCCGCGCAATGGATCAATATCCTCCGGACAAGGAACGGTGGGTGACATGGCGACATTTCTAAGATAAAACAGTCACACGTCTTGATAGACGCCCACGCTTTGATCGTCCCAGATGGTTTGTAAACTGCAGTGGGTAAGAAAGGCACACAGCTTGTAAAAGCACTTTGAAAAAGATACAAATAATTTTATCTTGCCACTAGTAATTTTTAGTCTAACGGGAATAATCTTTCCACATCTGCATAACTTAATATTTTTGAGCAGTTTGTTTTTCAACTATTCCTGAAACGCCTGGGTTTACATTATGTAACTGATTTTTACTTCCACAGAGTGTTTTTATGGTTTTCGTATTACTTTAAGAGTAAACAATTATTTTTTGCCTCAAACAGCATCAACCAGTTTATCTTTATAATATCGTTTTATTTTATTGTATTTTATTTGAGGTAACTGATTTTTTAAATGTCATTCTTTATATTTAGAATATTGTCTCTGTTGTCGAGTGGCTGACCTCTGTTGACATTTGAATTATATCTCTAACAAATAATCATGATGCCCCAATGGAGAACACTAAAAAAAGATTTACAACTTGGAATATTTCTTCCTGTTCGTGTTCTAATCTTAAGATATTTTGAACGAGACAGCACATTAATATTTCTTCCTGTTCGTGTTCTAATCCAAAGACATTTTAAACGAGACAGCACATCATAAATTGCAACTATATAATATCATATTTATTTAGTGAGATTTGTTTAAATTGTTGGTGGCAAATATGCGGCTTCATAGAATCCGGTTTACTTATTCTCTGCTTCTGACACGACTACTTAATAATGATTAAATTCAAATGTATTCTGCTCAGAGGCAACATTATAATCAGGAAATTTTTCTGAACAAGTTTTTTGAATAGATTAAAAAAAATATCTGATACAAATAACTTTACATTACAAAATACACGTTTTTATTAAGCGAAGAACAGCATGCAAAACATTCTGTTTTAAATACTTTGCCTCTAGGGCAATTTTGCGCTGGAATTACCCACTTGGGTGAAATCATTTTTCATTCTTTAATGCTGGAGCAGTTTTGTTTCAATTAGCCATGTTTTTAATTTCTCATTTGGCGGGGAGACAAAACGAAAAAGAATTAGAACGTACCAGGAGGGAAGTATGACAAAGTGGGATTGTTAAAGGAGGAGAGAGAATAAATGATAAATAAGTACAGGAAACAAAGTAGCTGTAAAAGTGCTCTATGGGACATTCTTAAAAATTTTCGTAATTAAAACTTATACGCCTCAACCTTTTTTAGTCAGAGAAGAATGATATTGTTAGAACAGTGTAAACAAATTTGTTTCTCATCTGGTGTACTTCCGAAATGCAAGTCAAGCTTACACAGAAAGGTTTTGGGGTCTGAGCCCTTACCCTTCTGACGTAACGTCCTTGAATGCATACAGAATAAATGTTTATTTCTTCTTCTTCTTTACTTTGCATGCAGCAGAACCTGTTTGGATATCCTGTCAAAGCATTCAAGCAAAATAATTTATATAACTTTGTAATTATCTCTTTATTTTGTGCTAATTGTATTTTCCGTTATTTCCTGATACTTTCATTCTTAATGTGCCCCATTCTAGCTCAATATATTTTGGACAATCTTTGAAAAATCAATAATTAATGGATAGATTATTTAATCTCGTAATAGAAACCCCGAAATTTCACTAAATATTATGCATATTGCGGCTTTAAAGCCTTACTACAGGACATCATTCCCTCAAAAGGCGTGCAACCCAAAAAAGGCTTATGAATGTTGCTAAAAAACCAACACTAACAGTTGAATCTGAAAATGTCCCTACATTGAAAAAGGAATCGAAAGTTAATATCTGAATAATGTAATTTATATGCTTTCGGTTAGATGTTGCTTTTACAAAAGGAACGAACTTAAAGTTACACAGAATACGCTGTGTTCCGTGTTCTTGTCTTGCTCTGAAGAATTAAAAAGGGAGAGGTAAAATTACAGTAGTCGTTGCTTTCGTTTTAATTTCAATTTTGGTGTCTCTTCTCTTAATTTTTTGCTTTAAAAAAGTCTTCGGAGTGAAGTATGGTCAGTGGTGGGCGGGGGTTGCGGTTTAAGGCTGAATTTTGTGGCTCAGAAGCAGAAAAAGCCTCAGAGTCGAGGGGAATTTAGAAAATTATAAAAAAAAGAGTTGTTATGTTTTACCACAGCAACGGGCAGGCATATGGCAAGTACACCCAGACTTTGTTTGGCTTTATTTTATTTTGTTTTCTGCTTAGTCTTTTAAAAAAGAGCAGAGTTAATGATATACTTTACACACACACAGTGGATATAAGTGAGATTAGCAGAATTTAAATGTTGTTTTCAGAACAAGAACCTAAATAAACATGTACGTATTTAAATGTAAAAAATACGAATTTTTTTAAATGCGAAAGCTACTTCTAGTGGGCTATTAGTATGGACCAACCAAAGTTTCTGGTAAAGAGAATGTAAATAAAAATAGAAAAGGATACAAAGAAACAAAAAGGAAAGAAAACAAGAAAGATGTAAATATAGGAAAACTAATCTACTCCGTGTTTTCGCCAAAGGCACGTTTAACTTAGAAAGCCGTGCATGCGTTACGCGAAAATATTAAAATTTAGTTCTGACTGTGGTGACTCTGGTAGCAAGAAATGCAAATGAGGTAATTGTGACGCCTATGGCGGAGTTTGGCGGAGTCAGCATTTGGCTTGAGTCTGGAATCAGGAAGTCGGTTTTGTGTTGGCGCGAGAATTTGTTTAAGTCACTTTACAATGTAATTTAATATATTTTTTGTGACATAAAAGCGATTTGCAAAGACAATGCTGCAATAATTTTTAACACAGAAAACATTCATTCCCGTCAACTTCGACGGGCCATACTACGCTTTTTACTTAACATAGCTTAAATTCGTATTTTAGCTAAATCTGAGTAAGGATTTCGTGTCCCGGAGATGAAGGACGAGAGAGGCGCTGTTTAACTTTCACACGTCGTGTTTGCTTCGTGCCTTTTAAAACATCCTACACTTTCCTACGAGCGCCGAGCAGTAATTCTTAAAT
>NW_019060708.1:105134-142304 GCF_000696155.1 Zootermopsis nevadensis | reverse complement strand
AAGCTCTCTGCGTCCCACGGCACGTACCACCCTCCTACACTTCGCCATTAATCATAATTTGGAGAATTTATAAAACCAGAAGGAGAAGGTTGTTCCTCAATTTTTCATAATTACACAGCAGTTGCTATATTTCTCTTCCTGGAAAAAGGGAATTATTCTAAGTGCAAGATTTGGATGCAGATAACAAGACTTTATCTTTCAATAATTCAGGGATAATTCCTTATAACTTAACAATATTCACATCTTCATTCTATGGCCGAAACTTGGGAACAAAAGCGAACCACTGACAATACGCGTTCAGTTTATACACTAAGCCGTGTGTTCGACACCGATGATGGTTATGGTTTAAATATGTCTCTCTTCTGGGTTGTTATTCCGTGTATTCTGTTATAAAGTTTACTGACGTTTCTCAGATGCTTGCTGCTTCCTTCATCAGGGCGATCACCCTGTTTAATGGGGTAGCAAGCACCTTTGAAATGTCTGTGAAAAACTACGAAAGTGTCAGATTACGATGGACAACCCAGAAAACAAGTCATCTTTATAGTTGCAGTCGTGTAAACCTAAAATATCAACAGAATTAATAATTCTGTATAATGTAGTCTCCAATATTGATTAGCTCCGTCAACAGCGAATGAACATCAAGATGAATGAGCGATGTAAAATAAAAAAGAACACGTGAAAAATTTGTTAACGCCTTAGACATGCATCTTTCCCCTGTTCTATTTGCTTGTAATAATGAATACAAAATGTAACTTGAAGCCACTCTTGCGTTTATAAACTAGCAGGTATGTTAAGGGGGGCTGCGAATCGTTTATTACAAAATTAATGCATTGCACGGTCTCGGTTTATGCGTGTGTTTTGGTGGGTACGTGTGGGTCTTTCGGACATAACACGTAAGGGAATATACGATGTCGCACTGACAACAGAACATTTGCAGTTCCGGTTGAATACATTTAAATCGATTTCTTGATCCTGGATAAATCACCTTGTAGTTTTATATGATTTATAGCTTTGACGACGACTTAAAATCTTCTCGGGCTCTCTGTCGTGCAGGTGGTTAAATATCACCGACGTTTCAGGGACCATTTCTGACTGGTAGATAATAAAAGACGTTTCAGATATTCTTTACGTATATGGATAGTTAGAAACTTAGTAAGTTGCCTAGATAGTTAATTGGGCCTACGAGAGAGAATTAAAATGTCTGACAATTTTTTCTGAAGGTAACTTTAATAGTACCATTCAAGATTTGTAATATTTTTAACTTCAGTTGCACGTTACCTCAACACCCGTTATTTAGTTTCTTTGTCGTACCTATAGAATTCCAATGTACAGGCATAAATTATACCTCTTGTGTCTAAATGTTCACTATCTTGTAATTATATGTATAAAAATTATGTCTATATTTACCACAAAATGTGGTGCCTATTTGAAGCATCGTAAAGATGAGTAATTACAGGCATAAAGAGGGTTTTAATGCAAACCTCTTTAATACACAATGGTACCACAACAGTTACTTAGGAAACTCAAGCAATATACGTTCATGACACGTGGAACCACAGCACAGTGATTTTTAACAGGCTTAACGCATGTCAGTCCGCAAATAGTATTTAACGGTTAAACATAGGCCTGCACATACATTTAAACATATACGCATATACGTATATATATATATATATATATATATATACATACGTACAGTTTGTCCCAAAAATGCAGGGCCACATTGGAAATCTATTATATGGCAAAACGTAAAGAGGGAAATGTTGTTGCAAATCATGTGTTTCCAATCTCATATGTTAGAATTTTTACCTAGGATGTACAGGGCCACGCCCTTTACGTCATCAGTATCAAAAAATCTACGGCGATGTTGCCACGTCGAAAAAGAGTTCGCTAGTCTTTTCGGGTTTCCTGGTTTCGTTCTCTTTGTGCCTTCTGCAGAACCGACGTTTCCCTAACCACCGCTTTTCGTCACTATGGAATAACAGCCTTAATGATTCGCTACTTTATCATTTTAATTCCTAATATTAATGTGGATTTTAATGTCACATAAAGCTTTCAATTACAAATAAAGAAGTTAAGACATGTTAGTAATAATATTTAGTTGTATAAGGAGAGACAACAGAGTGTTGCTTTACCGGACCGCGAGTCAGGAAAGATTAACACATACACACGATTCTGGATTCTCCGTCTCTTACATCTGGGTGACGGAAGCAGATACGTGTTGAGGCAGTTATTGAAATGAAAGATCTGTATTGCGTAAAGAAGGGTGTCTGTCTTCATCAGCACCAAACAAGGTTTTTGAAAACATTCCACGCATGACGATCAAAGCAAACCGGGATGTACAGGGACTTTCAGTCTGCCTTTGGGACGTGCTGTTTGTTACTTTGGAGATCACAGGAAATTACTTTGGACCTAAGCACTGAAATGTATTTTATGTATGGTTGGCTGTAGTTCTACCTGTGCTCTTATACAAACGTAAAACTTGATCGCTTGATAACGCAACATTTATCGAGGGTGTTTGCTCGTGAAAATTTCAAAATATTTAGATCCAAGATAAATTAATGTGTACCGGATTAAATTACGTTACCAGAAGATATTAAAAATTTTATTTCTACCTAAAATTGCAGAAGCAATTAAACAAATAATTATAGAGACGCCTGTCTTCTGAATTATTGCGACGTGTAGTATGGTATTATAGAAGTTTATCAACATTTCGGAGGTCATACCGCCTCCGTCATCAGAGCGATCATCGCTCTGATGACGGAGGCAGTATGACCTCCGAAACGTCGGTAAACATCGACCAGACTACACAGCGCAACAACCCAGAAGACAGAAATCTTCATACTCATCGCCCTGATGATGGAGGCAGTATGACCTCTGAAACGTTGGTAAACATCTACCAAACTACACAGCGCAACAACCCAGAAGACAGAAATCTTCATACTCATCGCCCTGATGACGGAGGCAGTATGACCTCTGAAACGTTGGTTAACATCGACCAGACTACACAGCGCAACAACCCAGAAGACAGAAATCTTCATACTCACCGCTGTGAAAACCTCAAATCTTACATACTTTTTTCTTCACTCTGTCCCCTTTACTCCATTTTTAGCATTCCCTCACTCACGCCAGAATCTTCCTTCTGTGTTCCTAGTACAGCATCTCTGTCTTGCTTTACTTTGCTACCCCTTCTCCTTCCTGGAATTCCTCTGGTAATTTTAGACCGAAAAGCTGAGTCCCACGTATGGATCCGCCCTTTTTAACACGACGTAGCCTAATTACACATGCGCAATACTCCTTTAATAACCTACGGGCGAATATGTAAGAAAGATAAATGCAAAAAGTGTACTTGAAAGACAGAGAAGTTTGGTTCAGGAAGAAGGGAGATGAAGAGAGAGTAAAAAGACATGAACAAAGTAAAAAGAGGGCAGAAAGAGGGACTCAAAAGGAAGGCGAAGGGCATCATGTTCGGGTAATTAGAGAAGCATGATTTTAATTACGTTCATGCTGACACTTTCTAGCTGCTAACTTCGTCTAATGCAGTATTGGCTTGCCTAGCCGAGTTCCCGCTCAAGAAAAGAGTCACGTTAAGTTTCTTCAAGTCTTCTGGTTGCTTAGCCGCGGGATGTTTTCGTCTGAATCTAAATTAAAAACAATCACACCAGTAAATACTAAATATTCATATAATGTGTTCAGTACCTACTTTAAGTTATAACTCAGAATCTTCCTGGTGGAAATGCTAAAACATTCCGAAATACCTGTCAGAATAATCGATATCGTAATCAAGATTAAAACTGCATACTTTCCTAAAACAAATCTAAAGCCTACAATATTCTGCCGGAGTAGTAATTTAACTTACACCCTACACGCTGAACATGTGTGTTAAACGACGCCGAATTCAAGTTTGAAAGTGTTGACTTCATACAAACGACAGGTTCCAGCTTGCACGAGAGGATACAATTTTGTTACCTCTCTCAATTTGCATGTTTTCGTCTCGAATGACGTCATTAGGCAAAGAACCAGTACGTTTCAATCACTACGATTCAAGACACGCCTATTTCCATTTTCACTGCACAGCGAATATTAACTAATGAAGTCACACATTCACTCTCAACAAAATTCTGTCAGAAACCAAAGACTACTGCGTCGATTTCGCGGCCGCTCGAAACTTTGTATAAACAAAAGAGTAAATTATGTGTAAATCTAATTTAACCCCTATATCTGTCATTTCTTTTCAAATTATGAACCTATGTAAATATAATTATAACACAAAGGCTGGAAATGAAGGCAGTATGTTCATACAAAACAATGGTATCCACCTGTAAGTCCACATGACAGTACAACATAATATCTTCACCGCCTTCAGAACCTCGTTACAAAAAATGTAAAATATAGCTCGTACAGCTCAACAGGACCAGATAATAAATGTGACTTTGTTTAAGTAAGTGGCTTTGAATTTATGACCTATCAAGTTATTCAATCACTTATAAAATACGAGAGATAAAATAAAACAGATTTAATTTTCTTCGAGAAGACGTAGAGCAGAAGATTCATGGCAGAAATACATAATGTCATGCATATTAAACGAACAAACTGGAAACAAGTGACGAGTATAAATTTGAGTTTATTGAGGTTAGAGATTCAGGTCAGAGCATCTGAAGCAACGCTCAAAGGGCACAATGTATGAAAGCAGCACGAGTAATGGAAGATATATAATAGATGATGAAGAAGCTAGTGACTTGGGATGTAGTAAGATGAGAAGGAAGTTGGAAAGGAAGAGAGAGTGATGATGAACATGACGATGATGTGTGAATACATAAAGTGGTTCAAGATTACGTTTGAGAATTTGATGAGCTAGCGGCAGTCTCGGTCGAAAGTAGAAACTGCGCTCATGTGCATAAAGATGGAGCAAGGTAAAAAAAAAATTATGGAGTGGGGGGGCATGGAGGCTTTGGAACAGCTACGTTGTCAGGTCTAGTACACTATCTCCTCGCTACAACTGTGGCTTACGTAATCACTTCTCCTGTTAAGAATTCCAGCTAAGTGTTCAATACTCATGTTGTTTGTCAGCAGAAAGCGTCTAAATCCAGCACTTCGTGTACGTTTTAAATTAGAAATAAAAAATCATTTACAGTGCACGGAAGGATAATTATTTGCACTCAACTATCGTATTGGTTTTGCTAAGTGAAATGAGAGAACACAACAACAAAATTAACTTTGTTTTCGAAATCGACTGAACATATATCACGTCTTTGAGACAGATATACAAGTTGTATTTATTGATAATTGATTCTGACACGACATCTTTAAATCTGATTGATGTTCTAAATCTGCAAACATGCAGTGTTTCTAATTTGACTGTCCCATACCCAGTACGAGGCAGGTCCGTTGTGTTGTTACCATGGAGTGACATTGTCTTTCTAGCACTGAGTCGCTAACGGCCCCTTTGTCCATCCCCCAGACGATACATGAGTGAAAATGTAGCAGTGGTTGTTACATATTTTATGCATGAATATATATATATATATATATATATACAAACTATAAATTAATACAAGCCAAATATTGGAGCGTCATTAGATAGATAAATATATTCTGTGTCGCTACATAGAAAAATTTTATATAAAAAAATGACGCTGGAGGATAAAGAACTTTGCTACCCCTCAATGTGCGTCGGATCGGTGGTTGGCTTTGAGTCAGTTCTTAGGAGCACGCACTAATAAGGCATTTAGAGGAGGGGTAAATTTGTGTTCCTGTTTGACGCTAATAATAGACTAAATTAATTGCACGATTGATTTTTACGTAAAGGCAGCCGTGTCAGCTCAAAGTGCAGCCCTCTCTTCACTGTGTAGCATAAATGTTTAGAATTCATACCTCGCTGGAAATAAGTCGTTGCTATTCCACTTGAAAGCAAGCTACCAATGGAATGCTTAGGATTTTAATTGCTGTCGTCCCTGCTTCTTCATTTTAGCAAGCTTCCATTCCCCCCTCCCCCCCCAAACGTCCTACTCCCCCCTCTCTCACTTTTCCTCCTTTAAATCCTTTTCCTTTTCTCCACCTCCACTCCCCCTTCCGCCATTTCTAATTTCCATGCAAAATCCGTAACCGTGGTTATGGCGAGAGAGACCCCTCTTTCAGCATTTAATGTTCAAAGTTGAGATTTTGTGTACACAACGTATAGGACAGGGGCCTGAGAGGCGAAGGGTACAGCAATAAGTACAATCGTAAAATAAAATAAATGAGTTTGTTTTACTGCGCAAGGAACACGCGGCTTGGGGAAGTTTAAGAGAGAACAGTCTAGAACATGCTAATGCCCCTCACATCAGAGAGGCTGGTTGGTTGGAGTGACTGATTTTCTTAAGTTTTAAGTCATGTGACGTCATTAACTTCTTAGCTCGTTAAATGACGACGCTCATAACTCCTAAGTCCACAACTGTTTAATGTCCTTGATCAGTTTATATTATCTGAACGTGAATGACAATGGTTGATTCATTAAACTGCAGTTTTCTGGACAAGTGTTTTTATTGCTTGAAGCACAGCCTACATTTCGGGACTACACGGATCGATTTATGTTCTCTAAAGTCTGTGTGATATTAGGAAATAAGTGGTAATTTATTATTCATGAAGAAGACGTTAGTGATTTCTAGAAGCTTACGTAGTAGCCTATGAAGGGTTTGAGACTCAATAACATCTAGAAGGCTTCTTTTTCTGGGCACTTGGTTTGAGTGAGGAATAGAAAAATGATTTTAAAATGTTTATGTGGATACGTCTTAGAAAGCGGCCAATAACATTAACAAAAATCTTAGAGAATTAGGGACAGAATGTGAGGTAGGAAAATAGACTGAGCTGAGATCTGACGTTCTTGCTGTGGTGAAGACATCGATGTTGGTCTCTTGGTAACGAAAACTTGTGGGACTTGTAGGTAGAAATTAACGTTTTGATGGAACACACTGCCTCCGTCTTCAGGGCTAAAATGATTTCAGATATTGTATAGTGATTTTTTATAACGGTGTTTAATGTAAACACGATTAGTTGTATAACTTATTATTAGATATTTTTCGGTCAGAGGCTTCGAAATATTTAATTGTTAGGTATCGAACAACTAAGCAAAGAAAGGAAAAAGACACAAACTAAGAAAACAAATAAATAGAAATAAGAAAGCGAGACTGGGAGTTACAGAAACAGCCAAGGAACAGACTGAAACTTTTCGACACATGGTGGACCGTTCGGCTTGATGAATATGCGAAAGCCTCTGCTACAACAAAGTCACTTGGACAACATCTGGAAACATAAACAAATGTCCATAGTTTCAGGGTTCTTCAACCTCTTACCAAACCAACACGTTATTTAAATCATACCCACCTGAAACACCGATTATCCACGGTTGATAATAAAGTTCTTATTTATTTAATGATTCTTTTCATCTGCGTGAATGTTAAATAAAGCGGCCCTGAGAAATTTCAAGATACTATCGTATAATTTACATGTAATGTCTCGGTAAAACCATTAGAATCCTCATGTGAAGACAGCCTGTTTTCTGACCAAGTTTCGATCCTGCGATCTCCAGGATAGCATGTCAGGTGTTAATGATATATGACTGAGATGAAAGCATAACACAGAAGCAGCCCCGCTGGGTCGTGATTGCACAGATACGTGCACTAAAATCTATCTCAGCATCAATATAGGCTGCTTCCCTCTGGTAAAAGGAGGTAGCCTTCTGTTTTCTTGTGTTTTAACCCTTATTCAACCCCCGCACCTTAGCAACCACCGCCCTTTCAACCCCTTCATGTGAATATGACCTGACAGGCAAGGAGAATGAACGCTGTTCTGACGATGCTTTTGAAACAAGGCAGCCATATTGCTCCCTTAGTCTGATTTCAGCAAGAGTGATTTAAAGTAGACTATTACAGCTCCGAGGTTTTTGACTCAGTGTTACAAAATACGATTCAGACTGAGGGGGAAGTGGAGATGATGTTAGTGAGTCGTAATACGTTATTTAATGACCCTGTACCAAAAGCATAAGATCTTTGAGATGAAAATTTGCGGCTGAGTGGTTGGCACTCCTGCTTCCTATTAGCTAGGTCCCGATATCGATTCTCTTCCCTGAAGACAATTGTGTTTGTTCAGGTATTTGTGGCTTTTTTCAGTTCTACAGGCAAATGTAGGAATACCCTACATTAATAGACTATGACAATTCCTTATATATATTTCCAAATCATTATTTCGAAATATATTACCTATATTGTTAAGATAGCGTCGTTAAATTCTAAGAATCTAATGAAGTTTTAGCTGGGAAATGAAGATAAGTTAGCATAGATGTTATAATAATCAAGATTCGAACCATGTACTTTCGAATACAAGGAAAATAATACTAAAATGGACCATGGACACAGATAGGAGTCTATTATTTTTATTGCATCGTAACAGTCAGATATTTGATCGCCGAACTGCAAAACCAGGCAATTCTACGCAAACTAAACATTTAAACTTGCTTATTTATTTTATCTAAGGCCATTAAATAGTTATGAAATGTTTTGCATGTGTAACAAAATTTGACTAAAATCGATTTATGCACAATAATTAATAAGCCTACGAATCCATAAAAATGTTTCAGCGGAAAAAACTAAATTGTGTAACCAGAAAGAAAGTATCTATTCGAAAACTAAATGCAGACTTCGCATAATAAATGGGCAAATTAACTTATAGTTCATAACTGCTACTGAACTCTGAAATATGTTTGCCCCGTGAGATCTGACGTTCTCTCAAATGTTAGAAGAAGATTTATGTTGTAACGCCATGCAGACTTGCAGGTAGACACCATCGTTTCAGAGAAGCTTACGGTCTCAGTCTTTGGGACTGATGTCGTGTAACGTGCTTAAGTTTGATATTTGAGCTTCTCAACACGGTAATATGTCGATTGTGGTCTTCTTGGTTGTTACACTGTGTAATCTTATAGATAAGTAACTTTTCGGATAAAAATATCGTCTTCGTCTTCAGATTTAAGGAGATGCTACGTTCCATGTGAACGTTAGTAACCACATGCAAGAACATGGCGTCACGTATGTTAGAGACCACAATCAAAGTAAGTTTCTTCAGCTTACATACTTACATACTGCAGTTGTGTACACCCTGATTTTCCATTAGTGTTGATGTTGATTTATTGGCAACCGAATCTGTTGTTGAAAAGCTACTGGACAGTACAGATACTGAGCTGGGCGAGATGTAACTTATTTCGCGCGAAGACCCTACGGAAAACCATCGTTCCCTACTCTCTGTCACACTCCGTGTAGCTACGCAGTCGAATGCTGGGTTAGCGCCTCGAACTACATCACCATTGACTTGTCGTATTTCATGTTCGAACGGCTATGCAGTAAGAACTGACTTCGTAAAATCTGATCGACGATGCCTTAATAACCAAGGTCCCCCCCTGATGATGGAGGCGGTAATCACCTCCGAAATGTCAGTAGTTATTTATCAGATTACACGGTGCAACATCCCACAGTAAGCAAAGTCGAAATGTTAATGGAGACTTACGTCACTCTCGCAGAGAGACAGCACATGCGACCTTCTGCCAGTGTTGTCCGCTGTAAAACGCTGAAGGAACACACGAGCTTTCAAATTGAATTTCGTTCCTTCCATCAGCAAGCGGATAGGCTCCTTCAAAGGGATCTTGTGCCCGGCCAAGAGAAATGACGACAGCGGATGTTTTAGACAAGAGAGAACAGGATAAAGGACAAGGATCAGAAAGTCCTCCGTTCATAAGGAAATGATTCGTATAATTAGAAGGATGAATATAGTAAGACGGTTTGTGTGTCCGTATGTGCAGTGTTTATTTAATAGGCAATTAAGTTACGTTAGCAAAAATACTTCATAGAAAAGTTATAGATTAATTAAATGTGAATTTTATTATATGTAACAAATCACTGTGATTAAGTGTTTGAGAAAACTGAAGAAATTATGTTTTAGTTTAGTGTTAAGTAAACCAATAGCTATACGACCCTAAAATTACAATCTTTTATACAGATCCCCCTCCCCCAATTAATCGAAAACCGTAGATCTTTCTCAGCCCTTCATTCCAACACCATTAAATCGTTTCACTTTGTGGGAATCTGAACAAAATAAACAAACACTCCTTTAACTGTTATATTTCGCACAGTAACCATTGCACTTCGAGTAGCGATTCTGATGTTAATTGAACGCTCAATAACCCCTCCCCTTAATGTGATTGAGTTTGATAAGCCGTTGTTTAAATGTCACCATGATGATTTATGGCCCATCAAAATCTCTACGATAAAGGCTGCCACAAAAATGCGCTCTTGATAATAAAGCTGAGTCTTGTAGAGTCCAGAGGGTTTGCTGAAATGGCCATGTACATTGTAAAAATCAATTACAGGAAAAGATTTTACCATGATTTGTTGAAATTTGTTCTAAAGAAAATTAAGCACCCACGCTTTACCGTAGTAAATGTTTTATATTATCCATATATCACACGGAATAAAAACATCATATAATACCATCATATATTTATCATTGACGTACAGTAAAATGTACGGTACTGTAATATTATATTATTAAAAGCTTTAAACAAGTGTTTAATTATGGTAATTTTGTAGAAGAAGCAAATGTTTATTTGTTTACTGTCCGTTATTACTGTAGAAGAAGCAAATGTTTATTTGTTTGCTGTTCGTTATTATATGGTTTAATTAAAGTAGACATCTGCCATTATTAATAAGGATTTTGAAATATATTCTGTATGTCATATTGTATTACTTAATTCACTGATACCTTGTTTCAAATCTTTGTGAAGAAGCTACAGGAATACTCATTAATGGCAAGGACATTTTAATTCTAAGCAAGAGCATTTTTTCAAACTTTGACCAATAAAACATAGAAATATCTTTGCTGACCTGATTTTGGGGAGTGCCCGTCTTATAACATTTTAATTCTTTGCTGTTTTTCACATGAAATTAAACTTTGAAAAATATTCAGATATTCTAATAGTAAATTCGTATTTATATATTACGACATTTCCTTGTAAAAATGATTTCCGCTTCTATACATTAGTTCAACTAATGTTGTCGGCAAAATGTAGACACATAAATCTGATACCAGAAACTCAAGTTCCTTTCAATAACACCCACATGACAACTTGCACATTTATGCACAAAACCACACACAGCGGTTCCCATTGTTTCTACTTCTCTACTCAATCTGTTTATCACAGGACTGTGGTTCGCGAAAAACTCCTTCATCTACACGAGATTTAAATGAAGAGAGAGACGAGACACGTTAGTTTTAACGATAAAATAGACAAGTCGGAAATCAAAGGAAGTTTAATTCAGAAGTCAAAACAATTCTGGCATGCAGCATTCATTTCTGAGGTTACTGATTCCAATCTCTCTCAGAAATTGGTTATACGGGTGGCCCTTTAGCACGTCAGTACTTAGTTCTATCTATGTTTGTTTCTGTCACAGCAGAAACACAAGGAATGAAGCTGACGAAACAGGAAAAATGATAATTTTGAAGTACCTGATAAGGATAAATTTATCTAATCTGTTTATTAAGATAATAATAAATTTAACGCTAGGTGTAATCTGAAACAAGTAATGACAGTTACAAAGATGTTGGACTTATGGGTTATAACGACTTGTGGAGTCGTACGTAGACACCAACGTTTCGAAGAAAAATATTGTTACCATCTTCAGGGCTGCAGACCTGAAGACACAGACTTTCTCCGAAACGTCGGTGTCTACCTACTAGTAAACACAACGTCACAATCTAGAGAAACAACATCAATATCTTCGCAGCCTTGATAACATCACACACATAATAACGAAACCAAGAAGAATAATGTCATTTTATCATATCTTATGATCATACCTGTATTTTACAAATTATTAGAATATATAAATTAGTTAGTTAAAACAAAATTAAATGAAAGAGCGTACCGTTTTATTCCACCGCCCTCAGAGACTACGAGGGGATGGTGTTTACATTCCAGATATATAACGCTCTGACGTTGTTCTTTTTTTTTAAAACCACCCTACTGACCACCTACCCCATTCATGAAATGCGTGTTCTACATAAAATACGACGCCACTGCGGTGTACCAGTTCCCTATAGCACAATCTACGCACAAAAATAGAAAATCTTTTATCCATTCTGCTTCGTGTTCTTCGGGAAACCAGGAGATGTGTTTTAAATATGACAATGATTTGTTTGCAGGACAGTGCTGTTGGAGGCGCGAAGAGAGAGAAAACAAACGAAAACATGGAAACCGCTGAATTACACGGAGTGAAAAACACAAATTCCATGTCCTTGCTGAGTGGAAAACTGTGATAAAGAACAAGTGATTGCAGTTCAACGTGGAAATAGTCGTCAATTCGTGGTGGTTTCTCACATCAAGGTAAGAACTCTGGCGAGACGTTTGACAGCGGAGTAGTGAGGAGAATATTTGGATTTGAAAGTATTGAAGTGACAATAGGCTGTAGAAATCTGTATGAAGAGAAGCTCCATAATTTATGGTCAAATAAACGAGAATAAAATAAATGGTGGGAGATGAGAAATGAACATGTGATTTTAGTTGTAATATCTGAAGGGAAGAGAATGATGAGGCATAAACCTAAATCAAATGATAATATTAAAAGTGATCTTGGAGAAACAGCGTTTAGAATGTGGATTGAAGTCATCTGGCTCATGGGATTACAGTAATAAAACTTCGAGTTTCATAAAAGGTGGGGAATTGCATTACTAAGCTGAACGTATGTTCCTATCAATTTTTCCAGGACCCCGCTCCATAGCGTTAGTTAATAAGTCACCATATTGCCCTGTAAAGTTCACTAGATTAATATTAATCAATTCTAATCCAGTCAACCACTGTCTGATTTTATTTCATGCTTAGACCCAAGAATGACTTAACTTTTTGAAATATTATGGTATCCATATGTACCACCTACTTTAAAATAAAGTAACGCCACATTTCATGTACGAAGCCTAGATAAAACTTTAAAATGATTGTCAGTCTGTTTTTCATAAACCAGTTTCACTATTTAAATGTTTTAAATCTCATCAACGTGAACCTGTAATAAGCAGAATTAGCAACTAAGTAACTAATTTACAGACTGACTGATTATCTGACCCAATGACAATGAGGTAATTCTCTAAAATGTTGCAGTTTATCAAAGATGTTAAATGACGTCTGTTGCTGAAAAAGAGTCGTTAAATATCTCGGAAAGAACTGACTGCTGATAGCGACGTCCTTGCAGTAACGTAGGAAGCGTCGGGCTTTGTGGTCGTGGGGCCCTGTTTTTCCACCTTTTAATAAAGCCCTGAGACAGACGTCGGTTGGAGAATTGGATCGCGCTGCAAACGGGCGGCACACCTTAGAACTAAAGCGATCTATGTCCTTCTCTTTCGTTCTGCTGTAATTACCGAGACTATACATCGTATTCAGAATTGAAAACATCTTATTAAATGTTCTGTAACAGGTCATCAAGAATTATTCATTTTCATAACTCTCGCTTTCCTTCTTCAGTTATTTATATTCCATCATTTCTTTCAACCTTATTCTTTTTCTTATTGTTTCTCCTTTGGTGGTTCTTCTCTTTATCTTTCCTTCGTTTTATATTTTTTTATTTTGTCCTACATATTTACCTATATCATCTTTTTTCTGTCATTCCTTTTTCCCCTCCTCTCTAAACCTCTCTGCTATCTTCTTTCGTTCCTTCTCCCGTTTTGTCGTTCTTTATTCCCTTCCTCCTTTTCATTCCATCATTTATTGTAAGAGAATCCTTTTATAAAATGTTGCTTTGTTTTATTTATTTAATTTTATTTTTCTACAGCACACGCAAAATCCAACTTCCTTCCCTATAAATATTATTGATTTAACAGCCAAATCTAATTAGTTTTACCCACTTAGTCAATTGTTCTCAGAACTAAGTCAATTTTCTTATTCTTCCTCTATCCAAAAAAAGATAAATAAATAATAAATTAAAACAGTTCACAACAACCGCAGTTACGGTTATAAACCTATGCTCCCCGAAATTAACGAAAACATTAAAACATTTTTCTCAATTCAAGTATAGTCTGGCTGTGTTAACAGCACAGCTAATTAGTATTTGCTTAACAGTTTCCTTTTATCCAGCCGTTCACAGAGTAACGCTGTTGTCTTCCACGTACTTCAGGGACACGTAGAATGAGCCTATGCTCTGGAAAAAAATTATTTCGACCCGCAGCAATGTTGAAATACGAATAATATAATCCATTAACTACTTTACTTTATGTTTTAATGCAGAGTAGATAAGCAGTATTAAAATCACAACAAATAAATAAAAATTTAGATAATGAAGCTAACATAAGTTTTCGGGACAACACATTTAATTTTCTGTACTTACATCTGGTTATAAGAAACTGAGATGGCACAGCTAATTTAAAAATCCGTGCCATAATAATTTAAGAAAATCAATTGAAGTTTAGAATACCATGTGATAATTAATTATTAATAATATATGTTTTAAAACTATATCCCTTTTTATAACTATTAAATACGTACGGTCAGTATGAATAATTGTTACGTATTTTGTACATATTAATTGCATAATTTTTTCGAGTTTTTCCACTGTCATTTTCAAATACCACAAATTGTTCACAGAGTGAAAATAACTTCCTGTCAATTTTCTTTTAAAATCCTGTAATGATATAAACTATAACCTACAATGTAAGCAATGTGATGTTGGTACAATTGTGTTACTTACACCACTGTTACGCTGAGTAGCTGCGTCACACATATACATGTAAACCCACTCTGTTTCCTCCCTCAACCAGATTTGTACAACATGGCCATGTAATTTAGTAGGGCGAGATGTAAAAAAGAAGCAAGAGAGAATCCGCAAAGAAAACCAGACTGGACAGCGATGTTTTAACTTTTGTGGAAACAAAATCAAAACATATGGGAACCGTAAAAAAGATATAAAAACTAAGGAACCTGTGACTTAATCACAGATTCGTCTGAGTTCTTTGAACAAACTGCGTAAAGGGAATTTATATGTAACAGACCCTGTCCGTCTGTTCCAAGGGTTGCATCTTCTAAAGTAGGCTACTTGGGTTCCAACGGATTTCGATACAATGTATACTAAAAAATAAACTAAGCAGCTGTTAGAAGAATTTGTAAAATTGTTTTTTTCTGGACTTTGTTCATCGTCTAAATTATTATAAAATAAAACTGCAACGTTTCGGAAGCTGGATTTTGCTTCCGTCTTCAGGTGGAAACGGTGGAAGAGGACAGAAAGCCTGTTCGACCTTGTGATTTAGGTAGCATCAGACCAGGACAATTAATTTTATTCTGTTTCGGTCAAATACAATACAAAAGTTACGTAGACCTCTCATTGAAGTCTTGCGTTTTCGTAATAGAAGTTCTGAAGAGCCTGGTATATTTTGAAGACATCCGACTTCCCATAGGAAGGCTAGACAGACGGATTTAAAAATGAGTAATTATGCAACTCAGTGATGTACAGTTCTGTTCATAATGCCCATTAATATAGAACTGCCAGAACTTAAAATCTGTTAGACATAACCTCAACCCATAAGTATGAAACAACTTAAGGATGACAAATAACAAACGAGCTTCAGATTGCAAATCGTACAGAAATTGTGGATTGGGCTAACATATTTTTTCTCGCCTTTGTGAAGAAACCGCATTTGGTCTGCAGTTTACAGAATATTCCCGGTGTAGAAATTTAAAATCTCAGTTTCAGTGAAGTTTAATGATCATCAAATATGTACTTTCCTTAACACAAGCGTTCATTAAGCTACGGTGTTTTTTTCTTCTTTAGATGTGCTAGTTTTTCATGAGCAACGAAACCTCATTTAACTTACCTAAAAGCAGTAATTAATCTGCTGCTAAGTTTCCCTGTTTACTTTCATGTACCCAAATGCTATAAAAAGGTGTAAAAATGAAATCAAGGCTGTACGGTGCTCTTCACACGAAGTAAAGGCGAACGGAAAACTCGTTTCTGTTTTTCGAAGCCTAAAGTTTGGAGGAGGTTTATACGAAAAACTTCAGGAAGCATTTTATTTTTATCTGCTTCCGAGTATTACAACCTTACTTTGAATGTAACTCTTTTTAAAGCAACTTACTATATAAAATATGTTTACATGACATAAAACACATTTGAATAAAATTCCATAAAATTTAAAGGTGAGTGCTTTAGAATTTTTTTTGAGTTTCTTATGTGAATTGATTTGACCCGCGTTTCTCATTGCTGATTTGCAAAAAATTCAACATTCATCTTTATTTTACAGGATACCGGAATAGACCTAATGTAGAGCTCAAAATATCGAAATTTCAAAAGAATGTCTTACTGCGAGCTATAAAGATGTCTACCTTACCGACAAGAGACAATGGTGCGCGGAAGATCCAAAAATCGATTCCACGTTTCTTCGTTTCTCTCTTCATCGCTTCCTTCTTCACCTACTCCCCCTTCCTTCCCCTTCGTCCTCTATCACATCCCCTCCCTACAGCAACATTGAGATCGACCGAAACTAAGGGCTTGCAAAGACAAAATGGCGACAACCACACCGTGAGAAATTATTTCTCTACACCAGAAATTTCAAAATCACCAGGTGATTTCCGGCTTCAGAAACTGATGTCAACTCTACAATATATAATTTCAAGGTAAAACACTTTGGTTGCATGATTGATCGAATTTAATTATGTTACTTCATACATTTTTATGTGATATTATAACATTGTGTGTACTCCAATGTTATTTGTTGCTAATAGGAACACAAAACTAAAGGCTTTCGTGTCTGTGCTGTGTTCATTTCCCCTGACACGAGTTCCGAATTTCGATTCTTTTTTCTTTTTTAAAAAAATACTTGAACACGCATGCGCGTTGTACGTAGTCTGCACTAGTCTACTTATTACTGGGTGTAAAGTTGAGCATCTAGTTCAAATTTGTATTACAACCTTTCAGAATATCTGAAAATAAAAGTAGGGTAGCTGTATTTCAATACTCTTGTTATACCTGGTTTCAAACATATGTAGTTGTCTATGTACTTTATAAATTTAATTTGATTAGCCCACGAGATAAATCTGTATCGCTCAGTAATTCTGGTTGTTTTGTTAGTACATTAAAATGGTTCATGAAGAATTTTTTGACTCTCTGTTTACTTCAGCTGTACATTTAAATATAGGTTTCAGATGGCTACAAAATTTTTATTTTACATTTTACAAAATAAGTAAATAAATTAGATATGACAAATGTTGCATAATTTTTCGAAGATCTACGGTCCATTACCACAAAAGGACTTCAGAACCTTATATCACCCGTGTCATAAATTTAAAAATCCGCCATGTAATTTACATGTGCGAAGGAAAAGTGACTGCTACTGGCCTTATTTTCATACTAAGATTCATGAAAAATTAATCAATTTACTTAAAATCTAACAGTGTAGAAATAACACACTAATACAGAGCTCCCTACCTCCACGAAAATAAACAGCATCTCGGTTAAAAAAATGAAGGGTTTAATAATATTTAGGAAAGCAATCGAGTTTATTCATGTAAGAGCAGAGAGATGGATTTTGAAGCAATAATTACCCCGATTCTCAGCACGGAGTGTCTACAGAAGCGAAGAACGGTAAAGACTTCAATCATATATTCTGATACGCTTTAACGAGCCGTGTGTTTTCAAGTATCAAATTATCTGCTATATTACTCATGAGCAGGTGAAGAAAGAGGAAATATATTCCAGTTGGCGACAGCAAACTAATGTATTTATTTCCACCTGTGTAACGTCCCACACGTTAATAAGAGTCTTATCATTTAGATCCACGTCAGTCCAATATAAATAGTTGAGACAGTTTTTGAATTAAGATATTCCTTTCAAATTTCCCCCCTGAGTTGGTCTTAATTAGAGAGCGAGGTATTTCGTTACCAACAAAATACAAAAATACAGTAGCTATCTTGAATTCTCAATAAATCGCTTTTACATCAGTTATCATTTGTCAGCTCAAGATGAAATTGGTGTAACGTTCCTTGCAATAAAAGTCAAAACGACATATAAGATACATACAGTACAATTATCCTTATGTGCCTTGATATTGAACGCTGAAATTCTGAAGTTTTTTCCTGGTGAAGTTTTATGGGAAATAATAATATAATTACACTGTACATGGGGGAGTCATTATAGTGTCCGTAATGCGTTTCGCATGTGCACTGCAAGCCAACAGAATCTCGTTTTTATCTTTATTGTAACTTGAATTTATATTCATTATCCTGCGTATAATAATTACAAGACTCGTCTGTAATTATGCTTTTCACATAGAGAAACAAAATCTTCTGTCCAGTTGTCTATTTAACATCTGCCATCCGTCATTAAAGAGGAGTTAAAATTCAAACTAACACCAACATTATTACTACTTTAGTGGGTCATGCTTCATTGTCTTTAATTATCCCTTTTAATTTTAGGTAATCTACCACAAGAGGAAACTTTTGTGCCATAATTCTTTTAAATGTATCTACTTACAAATAGAAGCTGGTAAAAAAAAATTAAATAATTATAATACAATTCAATTACGTATTTCTATACACAATTCTTACTCATTCAGATTTACACTGTAAAAGTTGCCAGAATTTAAAGTCTTTTGTAATGTTTGTCGCTTTTAAAGCAACTAAATTTAAAATATTTCACGTAAGTTTTCTAAGTATGTTTGTGTCCATCACAGTTATTTGAGGTGAATTGGCTGTAGAAGTTCTTTGTAAAAACCTCCTAGATCTCCAAATTTAATTCCGATAAATTTATTTCTTGCAGGATCAAATCTGTACTTCACTATTACCAACTGAGCAAATTGACAATAAATAACGAATCTTTTAAGGCATAACCTCAACTAAACTTGAAAGGAGTTTGGCATGACCTCATATATCGGATGTATTTATAAGAATTACCAACAGAGCTCATATTGAGCACTTACGGCTTTAAAATAAGTTTGTATTATTGATCTCATTCATACTGATAAATTTTAAGGACTTTTATATGCGAGCTCTAGAAGGGTTTGAAATTGTCGCGTCTGTGAGAACAAAAATGGATGTCTTCTGGATTGTAACACCGTAGAGTATGGTATGTTTTCAGACGTTTCAGAGGTCCTTGCTGCTTCTATCATCAGGGCGATACAGGGATAGTTATTTAGCTATGTGAGACGTAGTTGCATTTTTAAACTGTGTCGGAATGCTAAAAAATGTGTAATGTGTTTAGGTAGCCCTGATGACCAGCTAAGAAGCGTGAAATTTTAAATGTAATTACTTACTTTACGCACTTTGTTGGCTACTAGAAATTAAATTAGCTCAGTAAAGGCACGATCTTAATTTGACTATCGTCCGGAAGGGAGCGTTTTAATTAGCGTTGGCATTCTTTCTTCGATCGCTTGAATAGCTCGGGAAGTGGACAAACCGTTTTATCAGGGCTCGATCGTCTCGTAAGCGTTGTCAAGGCAACTTAACGAGTCGTACACGTGAAGTTCAATAGGGTAACTTTGTAGCCTATTTGAGCCACTCTTGCATTGAGACATATAAATCAGTCAACCGAAATTACTAGCTCCACCAAGCAGAATTCTTCCTTAGAAGTAAAAGCTGATATTATCCTTAGTAAAAAAAATTCCGGCTTCTATAAACCGGAACATTCATTAAGGTGTTGGCAACAGGTTGTCATCCGTTCCTATCCCGAGCAAGACGAATCCAATCCACGTCCTAACACCCTTATTTTAATAAATACTCCCATCTACGTAGTTCTTATGAGGGATCTGATCGCTTATGTTTTTCAAACAAACGTTTTGTACAAGTTTCTCATCTGACCCATGCGCTCTACGTGGCCGCCTATCTCGTCCCTTTTATTTAATCATCTAATCATATTTGGTGAAAATACAAATTTTGAAGCTCCTCATTATGCACTTTTACCAACATGTGTGAAGATGGCTGTGTTATCGGTTGTAGCGCGTTTTCTATTCTGCTAAAAGTTGCTCACTTTCAATAATTTTTTCTGTGTTTCAAGCAGGTCTCTTACCAAAATCTTTATTCAAACCGATGTATCGATTAATCGCGTTGGAGATAATTTTATACTTTATTAATTATCATACCAAATTGCTGTTTGGAAGTAATCTAGTATAACATGGCTACAACGCGTAATCTGAAAGTGTCATAACCACCTTAATTAAATGTCACCAATTTTGTAAGACTGTTTTCAACATCTTTTACACCTTGTTTAGGTATTAATTAATGCTGAACTGTGTGAAGTAAGCTGGAAGTCTGGTCGAGGAAAATGGGCGCCAGAACAAAAACTAACTTTAGCAGATTAGACAAAGCACAGGAAAATTAAAAGAGGCTACTAGTAAGAGGAGGCACTAAGTTAAAACATTAGGCAAGAGATAAGAGGAAATGCAAAACACGAAAAGAGGAGCAGAAGAGTGGGAGAGTTTGGCGGGAAAGAGGAGGCGAAAGGGGGGGATATTTAATCTCCTCAAGTTATTCAGCAAAGCAACGACGGTGGTATCAGAAGGCTAGGCAGAGGGTACATCATAAGCTTTTGCTCTGTGTGTGTGTGTGTGTGTTCAGAAAATGGCGGGCGTAAGAACAACATCAAGTTTTAATTGGACCGCATACATACACGCATACCGAGAACCTCCCGGGTTACAGGCCTACCAACATCGCTTCAGATTATTAGAAAATCTCACTCTAACCCCTAGAAGGGAAATTTTCGCTAACTTTACTCACATCTGTATATAGAATACTTTGTCCATAGAGATGCTATTCCTGCAAGTGTTTAATGTTTAGTCAATGCTACAAATTAGAATCCAGAAGAGACTGCAATATACTGTCGAGTGAAGACGTCAGACTTGCCAGCAAAATAAACAGACCACATAGAATGTGGTACGTGAAGGCAGAAGAACGAGTAGAAAGCAGAAGTAGCAAAGAAGAATACTGGACGGAAAAATAATAGGACAAAGAAGAAATATATGAGAAAGGAACAGCGGAAGGAGAAATATATGAGAAAGGAACAGCGGAAGGAGAAATATATGAGAAAGGAACAGCGGAAGGAGAAATATATGAGAAAGGAACAGCGGAAGGAGAAATATATGAGAAAGGAACAGCGGAAGGAGAAATATATGAGAAAGGAACAGCGGAAGGAGAAATATATGAGAAAGGAACAGCGGAAGGAGAAATAACAATAAACAGTAGAACAGCTAAGTGGATAAGAAGCAGATGAGGAAGAGATGAAGAAGCAAACATGTTAACTTGCGTTACGCAAAGAAAATAATGACTCATAGAAAAAGTACGAAGTGTATAATTAAATAAACTGTTATTCTCCTTTGCCTTTCTCGTCTTATATGCTTGTTTATTTAATTTAGTTATAATCCTAACACGAAATTTAATAACAAACATATCTAAGGTATTCATTTTTGTGAAAAAATTTACCAGTCCCATTTTAAACCGTCAGACTTTTAAATATACAGATTCTAAAACTGTATTTAACTGTTATCTTGAATTATCAACTGCTTAGTTAAACGATTTCAATCGTAAGATTGATCATGATTAACTAAATCGGAGGTCGTGACCCGTTTGTGGTATTACTCCACTATTGACCTGGACTAAATTATCCTCACCGGTGACATCCGAACTCCGGATAGAGACATTCTACCTCCTGAATATGCAGCACAAATGGTCCGGTTTATGTATGAAATCCGAGTAGAAGAATTGTTGCCTTAATCCACTTTCCCTGTGTTCTGTAGATTCTGCTACTATTTTCATGTCCTTTTGCTAACTTTTGAGAGCACCGTGGAGAAGAAAGAGTCTTAATTAGCAAGTTTTAACTATGTTTCTGCAAAGACACGCAGTTGCTCCATTCCAGCCGGCACTGGTCTCCCAGCCAACCACCCAACAGACAGACAGACAGACAGACAGACACACGCCTTCTTCATAATCTTGTCTAACCTAATGCTGCAACGGTGTTACAAAGAGCTCTCATCTTTATCCTCCTTATTATGTTTTGGCTTGAATTTTGGCTCTATTACATCTTTCCTCGAAATATTTTCTAAATAAATTCTCCTTTATCTTCGTGTCTGTCTGTGTCTTTCTGCAGTTTTCTTTCTTCAGTTTCCAATTTATCGCACTTTCAGTTTGTTCTGAATATTCTATTCTCGAAGTTCTTCTTCAGTTATAAATTTCTCAAGTTCTCTTCCCCTAGAAGTTAATTCTCCATTAGCACTTAGTTTCAAGTTATAGGCCTATAAGTCACTCATACTCTTCTTTCGTATTAAAGAATCAGACCTAATAATTACACTTTCCGAGTCATCAGTCTTTTGGAATAGTTGATAATTAATGATCTGGTCAAGAAATAGTGCGCTTTTGTAGGAAAATAAGATTAATTTTTGTTATCACAAAACCCCAGATATAAACTCCTCACTAAGGCAGTTAATTCAAGCCCATATCTTAATATTATATTTTTTGAAGATTCGTTTTAATATTATCCTCACCTGGGTTTCCAATTTTGGTCTTCCTTTGAGTTTATTTCCCGATTATCATGAATACACGTCCCACCTCCTCTTTTTTTAACTTATAATATGCAGGAGATGTTCATAATAAAATGAACGGAATATCTTATGTTGCAGCTAATTAGTTCGTGGAAATATTCTCTCTTAAGTCTAGAAATCTAAAAACACGAGACGTTATGCTACAAATCTTGTAAAATTTAAGAAGTTCTTGAGATCGTTACTCCTAAATTAAGTTGCAAGTGAAAGAGAAATAGTTTCTGTTAGGGTTATGAATTACGTTTCTAAAATATTCAGTATGGTGCCCCATTCATTAATAAACCTTATACTTAAACTTTGTAAACCGTCTCGTTAAGTTTGGCCAAGTTTCTCCAACCCACTGCTGTGTGCGTGCATACATATATTGCAACAGTGGCATAAGTCCTGTGAAGGATCGTGTCTTGTTGGCATGCCTATAGATCTGCCTCAGTAACAATATTAAAAAGTGGTTTAGAAAAAATTAAAATAATAGAGCTTAATAAAATAAATGTAATCTTAAGATGGGTTTTGTTAAATAAATGTTAACACAACTAAAAGTTCATAAATTTACAGAGGTGGAAAATTTTAAATATGGGTCCTGATACCTGGTCAGGACAAACGAGATTCTTGTAATCTGTAAAATTATTCTTTTCGACTCCGTCCATCGTCTAAATTATACATAAAATCACAACAGGTCTGAGGCTAGTTCAACGAGGCCAAACAGAATGGGTTCCCGTCTTTTTTACCTGGATTCCAACTTCTCAAACGTGATTTCTCTTATTACTTAGATGATGTGCAGAGTCCAAGAACGTTTATATGATGCGTTATTCTTGTTTATTTCTTTACAATAACATTTTCTGTCTAGAAAAAGTTTAGGCTTTATTGAACCAACAGAAATCACTGGGCAGAACGTGACAAAGTAGAATTCCATTCCGGTAGTACGTCTGTCAGAAAACACCAAAAACCTTTTCAGAGATCCAGTCACAGATAGAAGGATAATATCTTTATGAATCTTAGATAAATAGATGATGGAAGTGTTAACTGGATTAAACTGGCATAGGATGGGATTTTATTTACACGATCATGTATCTTACGTATTCATAAAAGCAACACAATTCTCGTTGAATTAACAGATTTATCTACCTAAGATCTGACGTTACATTACAAGTCAATTTATTTTTGTCAAAGATCTTATTATAAATCTTAAACACTAGAATACAAAGTCTTTTAGACGCTTATTCCCCCACACGTTAATCACGTACAGAGGCAACAGGCCCGCCTACTTGTTACTTTATTAATTGAAGTCAAACTTTGATACTATCTTACGCAAATAGAGATTTCTTATGCACTTTATAATTTAAGCTATCTAGTTCAACATTCGCCAGGACCAACTCCATATCCCACTTTTAAAGGCTGATTTCATTGCTTCAGAACTACTGATGCAGTAGCCATAGAATATGTACATACTGAGTCGGTTAACGCAGCGTTATTGAGTCTGACATTCTTTTTTTTTAGGCTTTGTCTTTTAAATAAACTTCAGTCTTAACAAAGTAACCCAATTCAATGACGTTTTCCTTCAAACGTTAATGGTTATTAAACGAATAAACAAATCGATTTTTTATACAACCTGAACTTTTATCGCTGCGTTCAAAAAAGAACACTGGACAAGAAAATACAGTCTACACATTTATGCCCAATTTTTATATTTAATTTTAATGTTACATTTCCTTCTAATCCACGTCTTTGAAATGGCTTTTCCTTAAGATTTTTCGGCCCAAACTTTGACAGCATATGGTGGGCATACAACCGACCTCTCTCATCCTTGTAGTTTCAGTTATTCCAACAATATTAGGCAAAGAGCAGCCTACAGGTATCTAAGCTCCTCAATATGTAATTTTCTCCATTTATCTTTCATTCCATCCTGTCTAAGCAGGATGTTCCTCTGAGTGCTTTATTCTCAAGTGCCCTAAATCACTTCACTTCTGACGTATTAGTGAAACATCTATGATATAAAATATATAATTTTAGTAAAGATTGTTGCATACATAATTAGGGATTTAGGATGAAGGCTAAGTTTTTAGAGTCATTATTAGTATGACAGTCGTAAAAAGATCGTAGTCACAATTAATAACATTAGTCGATTCTGCAAAGTACAAATATTGCACTCTAGAATTTGCCTCTAGAATTAATTACCTCTCGATTCATTGATTAGTGGATTAAATTCCAGCACCAAAGGATCATACGTATTTTCATGCGCTAAAGTAGCATATGTCACTTTCATAACAAACAGAGATGCTTCTTAATGTTCGGTTATGACAGATAGATCCTATTGCAAATCATTTTGCAGATCAGGAAATTTTTGTTCTTGTGATCCGCGAAGGCGTGGTGCTTAGTTAAGTACCACGAATAACGTTACTTTGCCTATTTGTCTTTTATTCGTGTTACCGGTTATATAGAATAAGTTTCTTTATAATTTTCCTCATTCTTTTCGGAGGAATGGTGATTAGCAAATTTACGTTTTTCTCACTTAATTAAATTATTAGGTTACTCTTACATGAAAGAAATATTTACCTTTATTTCGACATTTCACTTTCATCATTTTAAGTGTATTTTTTATTTTTATATATATTTAATACTTTAAACCCCAGTGGTAGTTATACGCACCACCTGATTTAACAATAAGTAACTGTATTTTGCCTTTCTAGCTTTTGTATGAATCTCAGTGTGATCAGGGTTAATTTCAATAAACAGCATTAACCAGTTGATCTTTTTAAATTAGAAGTGTCGTGTTTAATTTGAGGTATGGACTGAATCTGCTGAAAATATTTAGGTGGTTCTGCTGGCCAGAACTGTGTAATTTGGATGAGACTAATGCATTTCTACCTGAGTGACCATGGAGTATGTAAGCTTAATGTGACGAAGCTGGAATCCTGTGTTAATAGTATTCAGAATCCGTTCACCCCTTCACACCCCTTCCAGCCCCTCCTTGCATCACAACCGCCCCTCGTGTGTTTTATCACACCTCGTATACCGTCCTATATAAACTAACCTAACATCCTAACGCACGTGTGTGTGGAGGAATTTTATAGTATTTATGCCCGTCGTTTAAAAAACAACAGTTCATTCATCGGGTTTTAAACGGTTTTACAACCGATTCGTAAAACTGCAGCTTAATGTGGTCTGGTTTTAATAGGTCTTTCAATGTTTGCTGGCGACAATTCTAGAGTTTACCTTTTTCGGGGTTTTATAACGACAGCGGAAATGTGCCTTTCCTTATGGCCTGGAAGTTACTTTAGAGATTGTATTTAGGAAAGGCAGTAACAAATCAAACTAATATTCTTGACGAAATTAAGAACAGATTAAGTTTGACTGGTCTTTCTTCCAGTCGATTCAGAATACATTTACCTTTTGTGTCTTAACCAAATGTCTAAAAATAAAATTATAAATAACACAGTTTAACCTCTTAGGTCTGTATAATAAAACATAGTCTACCATTCTAGGGGAAGAAATAAATCACGGAGGACAATTTGTAATGAAAACTTTACACTTTTTAAAAATATTTTAATTGTAATTAGGTCAAGGAAATGGTAACCTTAACATTTATATTTAAAAACTTGAAAGAATATGAACATATTTATATGGAATAGTTTATTTTAGAATTTGTCTTCTTGTTAAATACTACTACGACATTAAAATATATTCTTCGTACTTACGGACAAGAGAATCATGTAAGACGGATCAAAAGCTAAGAAATAATGGAACGAGTGATTAAGTGTTGATGGTGTTAGGTTATAATATATTTCCTCATAGAGTTCACCACTTTCAACCAATAATTACTGTCAGTTTTCGCCGCTTCTCATTGTTCTTATCGGCAATTTTCTCGCATCATTTAATGTTTTGTGCAGTCTGAAATCAAATGGTAGACACACAACAACGCTGTGTCCCCAACATCAAGATTTGCAATTTCACAATAGGCTATCCTGCGTTTGACAAAGTGTGAAGGTAACAGAATTATCTGCAAAACAAAGGCAACTTTCCTTGTAGTTCATCTTCCTTCATTAATCAAGTTCTGGTTACAAAATTCAGTGACTTTCTTGCATCGTTCCATTTGTACCAACTTCAGCAGATTTACATCTGTTCATTTTTTTAATAAGTACTTTATTTTCTTTTGATTCTTTTGGCTGCTCTGTCATTAGCTCCTATAACACTCGAAATGTTAGATTTGAGTCTCGCTTGAAGCATCTCTGCGTTCTTATGTGATGACGAATGTCCTGGGACTGTCTGACATCAAAGCCGTTGTTCTCATGTTATGAAATGTTTTCAAAACTCTAGCTTCAGATAAATAACAAGAACTAATGGTTGAAGCAATAAAAGATAAAAGAAATAGCATATAAGAAAAAAAAGAAGTAGGCTATATTTGTAGAAACAAAATAAGACCATGGACAAGGGTTGATAATAACAGACGGAGAAGAGAACTGGAAACATGAAGAAGCAAAAGTGATGTCATAAGATGAGGACAGAGAATTATAGAAAGAAGACGGACAAGAACAGATAGAAGAAGAAGAATACAGAAAGAAAAAGAAGAATAAATCTTTCCTAAGAAAGAAAAATTCATTTTTTGTTTTCTTTTTTAAATTCAGTAAGCTTCAGTATGACCAACATTAATTAGCACCGCATGGAACAGTGCAATAATTAATCACAGAATAATCTGCAATCTTTATTTTTAATATCTCGAATTTGGCTGTGTGATGTTTTTCTAGGAATTAATTGTGACATACTTAATCCTTTAGATAAGTCACAGGACAATTTGGGCGGGAATCATTCGATCAATTGCAATGACTTTGTTACGTAAAATTGTTAATTGTAAATAAGTTAATATTTTAACGTTAATGTCCATTTCAAGCATTTGCCTACTCTATCGCAGCGGTTTCCAATACACGAGGCAGGATTCGTACTCAGAATCAGCCCATTGTGATACCTCTGCCACACAAAAGTACATTCATTCTCCAGGCGGGATTCGATCCCAGCATTCTAATGTTTAAGTTCATAAGACCATGTCGCTATATCACTTATAATTTGTAATAATTTTGTTAGTTACTTTGTGGGCTATACTTTAATTATTTTTGTTGTCAATTCTGGAGGTTAAATTCCCTGTTTTTATCACGTAACAACAACACATTTCAGAAATTATCTTTTATTTTTTGACCGTTTTGTTTTGGAGCAGAACAGAGCGTAAAGCTAGCGGCTTCGTTTGTTTCAGATTTCCCGAGCTTGGTCGCCAGTTTCTGGCGGTAGATGCCACTATAGTTGACCGGCGTCTTGCCCGCCGCCGTAGCGTCTTCTAAGCAGCCATTGACAAAGTATTTCATGTCATTTACTTCTTGTAACAGGTATGCTCTATACAAACTTATGTTTCATAGTTTAATCCTTTAAATCCCAGTGGTAATAATATGTACCACCTGCTTTAATAATCGGTAACCCTGAATTTTGTATAGAATTCGTACGATTCTCAGTGTAAACAGCGATTATATCCTTAAACAGAATTAACAAGCCAATATTTTTAATGGTGAAGATTTATGTTTTCTTTTCGGTACGGACTGAATTCCTAAATATAATTTAGACGAGTTTTGGCTTGAATGGGTTAAGGATATAGTTTTAAAGGTTTACGTTACTATAGCAGCAATCATCAGGTAAATTGAAGAAAAATGTGGAGAACTTCAGTCAGCAGACCGCAATGCCAAAAGGTCTGCAGGCTTTCGGCCTAGGAAAGCATATCATGACTGGATATTAATTGCCGAAATTTTGAATTGTTTTCTCTTCTCTAGAACAACACTTTTGGGGATCCTAGTGGCTAAGCGTGAAACTGGAAATTCACCAATTGGAGCCTCACATTCGTGCCCCCAATATACAAGTTTATGGTCTCTGTTTCAGAAACAGTGTCAACATCATTTTCACTGACCGACAGGTGCCGACAATAAACCTTGGAAAAGTTCTCTGATGCTTGTGTTTGGAAGCAGGCTGTACTTTCACATAAGTCAGGCAGAGCAGTGAGAGGGGAGGAACAGAGTGGAGTTACTAATTTATATACAGAAGTAACGTGAATTAGCCTGGATTTGACTTGTGAGACACAAATGATTGCAAATATGGTTGACTTCGCATTGATGTTCTATCGATCCCATATCGTATGTTATTTTCAGTTTATATGATCGAGAGGATTTTCAAAGAATGCAAAAATTAATTAATAAATTATTGATTAACTACGTAAATAAATAACTAAAAATGATATATAACTTACTACTTAACATACTGAGGAACAAATTAAGTAATTAATTAAAACAGAATTAAAGTAACTATTGATGTAAGTAAGTAATTAAATAGTAAGTGAGTAACTACTTAACTGTCTATGTAACTAAGGAATTAGCTTCCCAATAAACCAAGTTACTATATAAGAATATACGAGTAGGTATTGCAGTAATGAAATATGTAATTTTAGAAAGTAAAAACACTTTTAGAAATTTTGTAGGATTCCTTCGATCAGTCAATTGTAAGGAATCTACCTAATTAAAATATCAAAATATAAAAACACAGACACACATCCATGCGTCGTATCCACGGTCCACGTGGTCCTTGTTTTAGGGAAACATGTTCTAGAACCTAGACATTTCAGCGAAGATGTGACTTGAGCCCACAACCTCTTTTTAAAAAGCCTACGACCCTGATAGCGCATTATTTTTCAGTTTTATTCATATGTATATTAATTATAAGTTTTCATATTTCCTAAGAATGTAGGTCTAAGATGAACTAGAGAACTAATTAGTTTATATTAGGGTAAAAGAAGACTTCCTTCTAAGACTAATCAAAATCAGACTTCACACTAACAAAGTTCCTGCCATAAATCATCGCTAAATGACCAATTATAAAAGCTCATAAATAACATCAACCCTGAAGCCGAGAAAGTTTACGGTGCTAGCACACACAACACGCACGCACACAATCTAACTGAAGTGTAATATGAAATCTCGCGACAGGGCATGGCCATAGCAAAGTTTAAGATCATAATATGACAGAGCATCAATTAATATTAGTGTTATTATTTTGCCCAACGCTGCAGAATCGGTGGAAACAGCCAAGCACCTACGCTTCTGAGCAACACTGACATATGAGGCTCGCACTTAGAATGGGTAGATAAGTGTATTCCAGTTAGAGTACATTTATTTCCCAAGTGTATTTTTTGTGATACATCTTATCTCACTGGTCTTTATAATAATATATTCCATGTACTAAATCATTATTTTAAACCGCATTTACAATCGTAATTAAAGATATTACAGTTTATGGAGTCAGAGAAAATGTCTGGACGACCGAAGTTCTATTCCCGGAAGATTAGAGTATTCATCTCTCATCACAACGTCCATGCCTATTCTGCGGTCCACACATCCTCCTATAGAATAGATACTGGTTTTCTTTCATTGAGGTTAAAGCGGCTAGACCATGAAGCTAATCACTCAGTTCCAGAGGTTAAGAATTGAAAAACACAACTGGCTCAATCGTCAGCGTTGAAGATGAAGGCAGTATATTCCTAACAAACACTGGCATCCAACTACTATCCCACCAAGACCACCATCAAGGACACCTAGAAAACATGTCCTTAGGACTAATTAGAATTAAAATTAACCCGGGTGGTTTAGTTGCTCCAGAATGCAACAAAAAAGAGTCTCTTGGTCTTGAGCCATTCTTGCACCCGCAATATTTCTGCAGCGCACACAGGAACATAATATAAAGTTTCGCCATTATTCAAAAGAGAAATGGAAGGGGGTTGAATAAGAAGATGGGTGGGGGGTAGGGGGTGGTTGAAGGGAACAGAAAACAAACGAGAAACGCCGAGCGTCGTCGTCTTCTTAGATAATAAACGACCAAAGAGGCAATTAAATTTTCTGTCGTTCCTTCTATTCCTTCATCTTTATTCTCCACGTCCCTTTTACGTTTTGGTCTTCTTTATCTTTTGCTTTCTCTTTTCCACACAGACTCCCCCTTTCTTCAAGTTCTTTGACGTGTCAAGCTTTAACGTAAGCCCCGCCTTCGCTTACTTAAACTGACGAATAAGGAATGAAGTAATAGAGTGAAAGGTTTTTCTGTTAATGGCACAAGGGTGGAGGAATGAGGGTGTGTTTTCGTGTTCTTACTGAAAGCAACAGAAGAAAACTTCAGGCCCTGGGGGTGACATGGCAAGCACTTGCCATATATGCATGATATCCTATAAAAAATTATAAAAAGCAGGTTTTATGGCAACTTCGTTGCTCAACAAGAAGCAGCAAGAACAAGGAAACTTTTACATCCTTTTGCTAATGACACAACAAGCCGCATGTCAGACGTGTTCATAATGACATTTCTCTGCTCAAGCACCACGTCAGAAATATATGGCGTAGAAGAAACGCTTCACGTGTTCAATACCTCGGTGATGAGTTCTTGGCTTCATTCGCCCCATTAGCTTTACTTCTGCGAAAAGAAGCCTACTTCATAATAACCGGAGAAGATTTTGGATGTGCATCAGATCAAAATTTTATTTATCCTTAACACAAGAGGAGATTAAATTCGTGAAATTATTTTTCATGATCTATTCAGAGTATCTTCAAGTTTTCCGACCACGAAAGTAAATATTAAAATACCAGATAGAAACGTAAAATTGCCTTGTTAAGTACTGGCATGAAGACGTGTGGGGGATTGGAGGTAAATTCTTGAAATCCTAATTTCAACTGTTTTAACCGCAGTGTCTACGGTATCGGAGGCTATGTGATCCCCAGAGCCAGCCTAGAAGAAGTAAAGAAGATAAAAGAAAATTTCATCCCTCGGAAATCGATTCTCGGTCGTCAACATAGTCACTTTACTGATTTAGTTGTACAAAATAGCCCATAGAAAATCTTAATTTTACTTGGTTTCTCTCCCTACGAGAAAGACACAAATTGTCGATACTTGAGAAAAAAAGTACCATGAAGAATTATGGAACCCGCGAGAGTCTAATGATCGACTTTAAGATGAAAGAATAATCGAAACCGCTGAAGAATTCTGAGTGTTCTGGTGCCACTTATTCCTTAAACAACAGCCCAGTCGTAACGCATCCCAATCCCAGGAGAGGAGTCGGTGAAAAAGAGAGAAAGGACGAATCGTATGCAAGCAGCGCTCCCAGCGGGAAAAAGCTGTAAACTATAGGGCACGAATATATAAAGTCAACTTTGTGTTACACTTACTTTGCCCACAGCAGCGTAAAAACCTTTTAAAATGGATTTTAGAGTCAGAGAATGAACCGAGAAGCGCTCACTTGTTCAAACATCCATCCGTTTTGAGATTCTTTCATCTTCGATGGAACACAATCGCTGAAGTGCAACATCTATCTAGGGCCAACGAGGAACTTGAAGAGGCAGGAAAACCTGACCATCTCGGTCTGACTAACCAACTGTCTAATTAATTAAATAATTAGTCAGATATCTAAAGTAATAAATTCTGTGGTAGAAAAAACCCGAAAGTTTAACACCGTATACCCAACTTCTCCACTGGATAAAATTCTGAGCCAGTTTCATCCACTTCTCATCCATAATATATTTGTCTCCTTATACGTCTTTAAATTTGTCGTCTTTCTCGCCAGAATGCCGTACGTAAATTATTGCCTCCCCCTTTCCGTACTAGTACACATATAAACCTACATTATATTATCCTAATGATATTAAGTCGTCTTTATCGTGGTAACTACACATACCACATAAGGGAAACTGCCCTAAAATGACAAACTATAAATATAAATCGGTTTAACATATTATCATTTACCTCTGAATGTATGACAGTACGTTTTATATAATGTTTGGGGCATGAAAAATGTTTGTTTAATGCAAACAATCAGTTTCAATACATACTAAAAGCCAGATTCTTCATTACACTCTGAAAGCACTGTATAAATCGAGCATTGGCGAGTGAACACATCGACTGACAAAGGAAAGTACTCTGTGCTGTGAAGTCTGTGTACCTGGTGTTATTTAACCAAAGTTGGCTGCACTTGCCTTCCAAAGCCTAACCTAAAAACACAAGTAATTCTATTTGAATAACTATGACTTACTTACAAATTCGTCACTGGACTGTTTCCAGAAGCTGATCCCACATCGTAGACTAACATTGCTGATAATCTATGGCTGCAAAACCTTAAAAGAACCGCCAGGAAACACACTTTCGCGCACAAAGCTTGAAACCCGCGCTTAGTCAACTCGCCACCTTTCACTGGAGTCGAGTACCATCATAACCAACCTGACGGCTTGAAATTGAAAACTATTCGATCAATAAATCTGGCAGTGATATATAAGCGTCATTTCACCCATCAATGTAATTTTAGGCTTGTCTCCCCCTCTTTAATATTCAATAACTATTATTTTATCTCACACGGGCTTCATATAAATATCAAAACAAACAACTATTATTTCTTTAAACAGAATTAACAAATTAACCAATGGAGATGCACTGTGTTTTCTTTGGGGTATGGACCAGATATGTAAATATTAGCCTATTCAGATTAAACTGGTGCTTCACATGGACGCTCACCTAAATAAATGGACTGATTAATAAAATAAAACAGCTAATGAGCAGATTAAATAACCACTAAGTCATTTACCTTTACAAAAACATTCTATTTGACATCATTCTGAACTAACATAATCCAATTTACTTTTACGCATTCAAAAAGGATTTTACAACTTTGAAAGTGTATAGAAATTTAATCAGAAAGCTTACAGAATCGGTTGAGGTGTCATTTTGTAGCAAAATAAATCAAGTTTTATCTCAAACATTCATTTTGGTTCGATGTGATTGCCATTGGTGATACTGCAGACATCCCACCTGAAATCAATTTCTTGCCAAACACGATCCAGCATATCCGGTGTATATTTTAATATTATCCTCACTTCTACACTTTAATATCCTTTCTTTCGCATAATATTTATTTACAGAAGTGCTGTACGTATTTCGTGGTTACCCATGTCTCATAAAATATTTTCTTTCTGGCATAATAGCAAAGAGGACAAGTTGTTAAGTCTCTTCATTTCGGTAATTAAATTATTTTCATTCTGGAACCAAATAAGATTATTTCGAAGTGATCGCTAACTGGAAAGCCTCTCGAAAAAACTGTTAAGTAAAAATATCGTTAAATAGTTTTGCATTACATGAACGACGTAGTAGTCCAACAAAAATTGGCGGAAACTAGTTCATATTTATTCTAAGAAGATTATATTATTATAAACTGACCTATAATATATTAAAATAACGAGTACTCAAAAGTTACTAGGAACGCCAAAATTACGTTTTCTATAAAATATAAATTTTTATCTTACTTTCATTCTTCGATTCTAAAATTTTTATACCCTTTTATGTTTGAGGAAAAGCGATCAATGAATTGCTATTTGAACGTTACCGCGAACCAAATTTAATTTTATTTGTGGACCATATTTTGTAAACCCCTGTTCTAGAATATGCCACATAATTATATACTATACAACTGAAGACACTGGCTCAGAAATGTATGGACAATTGAAGGAAGGTGTATGAAAGGGTGATGGCATTTCTTGTGACATCTATATACATCCCAAGAGTTCCTTGCAGATGGCATTCAAATAGAAGCAAAGCATACAAATCTGGGGGTTGTTGGAAGTAAGGTTAGGTGCAATTTAAAACGAGATTGGGAAGAGAAGCTACGAGACGAAATTACTTTGCGACTAGTTTCTACATGAATATTTCTCTCTCCGTGGTAACTTGTGTTTGTTTGAAATGTCTTCCTCTTGATTCAGTCAGTCCATTGTTCAAGATGTGAAACACAGACATACGTTAAGCAAAAGTGAGACAGTTACACTGCATATTGGACTTGTGTTAAATTAAAGATACATACCATTTATTAGTTTGTAATTCTTGAGTTATGTCGTTAACGAAATTATTTTTGATGCTACATGTCTTTCTTGCTGATTAGTAAGAACAATTACTGAACGTGGAATTTTGATTCCATAAACTTAAACAAAAATATTAGAAAGGTACAAGTTATTTCGGTTTGCAATAAACGTCTTTCCAAAATTTTTCAGTTGGGTGCATTAATCCATTTCGTGTAGACCGAAACAAATAATAAACCTTCCTTATAATTAGACCTGTCATTTTCAAAACCACGACAGTCCACTTTTTTAAAACATCGACCCACTTCTACCATTTATTATTAACCACTACTCTATTAATCTGTTGATCATAATTCCTAAAAAGGCAGATTAATTAAGTCATGACCCCACAGAAGAGAAGCTAAACGCAGAACGAATTGAAAACCTGTCGCCATGTTTCATGTCGTAGAATGCAGTCCCAAAATTTGCTTGAAGCGATAAAAATGTCACGAAGATTTATTCATGATACCTCTATATGAAACGGGACTCGATCAAAGGCCTTTAGAATAAAATTCTAACGTCATTGTAACATCCTTATAATTTATCTGGTAAAGATTAAACTGAAGATAAAAATGCCACTGTTTTTTGCGATGTATCAACAAGTGCAATAATATCAAAGTCAATGGAATTAATGTTTAAAATTAAACAATTAAAGGATAATGTAGTTGTCTTGGTTGCGAGATAAATGATGGATCTAACTATATAAAGCCAAAACACGTGTGTATTAAATTTCCATCTCCCTACCAACACCAATAAAAAATACGTTATTTAGTAGTCCCTATTAGCTCGTCGCCTCTCTGATGTTAAAATTAAATTTTCATCGAGTTTCCACTACGTAAAAATTAATGACACAACCTACCACTTACAGTTTTAATGCTCTCTCACGGGAATGTTTATAAAATATGTAACAGTTACACAAAAAAGCTATAAAGAAGGAACAAAAATTAAATTAACTCACTGTGTTAAATTCCACTACCTTATAAAAAACTTTCCCCTGAAGCTTTTTGAGGTGCTAAGGGAGTTACACAATGACAGTAAAGCTAAAAAAAATAGCTTTAGAATTCGTAGCAGAAAAAAATTCTTCCAACACTTTGATCTCAGCATGTCTCATTTTATTACAAAAAACTGGTCTTTCGAGGGTTGTGTGAAGATGACGTCATAATCAAATAACTAAAAAAATATAATAATGAAGGCACAGAAAAAAGCAGTGATAATAATTTATCATGTGTGAGAAAACACACATGTAACGGGTAATACGAGCACTTCCATTTAAATTGGTGCAATTTAGTTCTCTGAAGGATGTCTTCACATATCATCACATTAATTTCAAGTCTCAGATTAAATAATCCATTAAACAATGACCTTAGGTTATTAAAATCGAAGTCTATTGTTGTTCTAGCAATGACCTCGGTACTCATTGTTGTACAAAAATAACTTTGTTCATCTCGTTTTCCTAACTTCTAGAAAAGTTCCGACAGACAGACATATATGTACTGGCCCATAAGATAATATATGATTATGGATTCACGTGTCGATTAACCATTTAAAAATTAATGGTAATTTTATGTACCACATACTTTAAAAACGGAGTATCTTTGCATATTGCCCATACAGTGCATTAAGGTGAATAAACAGTTATTATTTACTTTAATATCAAAAAGATATTGATTTTTGTAATAGCGATTGGTTGTTTTCTCTTTACGGTACGGCCTGAATATTTAAATGTCATTTAGACGGCCTCCGTATGCAAAGGGTTAATCTGTTAATAATAAATATTGTAACAATCTACAGCCGTCGTGTCCAGATTTCGGAACACGCCCTATCTACGCCATTAGCATATCATCTGCGTAAATTGAGAGCCAGTTTAAAAGCATTTTAAAGGCCTCTTTTCCTTTTTTAAAGACTGGACGTGTGAAAAGAGACTCGTGTTAACATGACATTAGAGCTAAATGGCTGTCTGCACAGTCTGGGTGAGAGGGGACAAGAACACGAGTGTGTGACGTTGAAATCCAGAAGATTCATGAGGCTTTAAAAAATTCCTTCTCATAGGCTTGTGCAGCGTGTAACAAGTGGTTGCGGACACACGCACGCACGCACGCACGCAAACATCCACCCCCCCTGGTACGTTTTTATCTCGGTAGCAATTTGTAGGACAGACTCCATCAGCATAAAGTTGACCTCGTAATATACGTGTTAAAGTATTAGCAGTTGGCTTAGAGAATTTTACATTGCCGAAGGATGGTAGAGCAGTTTTAAAAATTATTCGTAGGCCTTGAGGCTTAATCAGTAGTAGCTGTCTTTGCAACGGATGCTACACCTCACGTGGCCGTACCATAGCTCAGGCAGTTAGTCACCGGCTACTCACAACGATGGTCCGGATTTGGGCCAAGGTCATTTCACGTCAGATTTGTGATAGAGAAGATGGCCTTGGGACAGGTTCTTCATTGAGTCATTCGGTTTCCGCTGTCAATGTCACTTCGCCGTTGTTCACTCCCTTTATGACAATTATAATGTTTCAGTAGCGTACACATTTCAGAAGACAAGTTGGAATTTTTCGTTACAGTTGAATGACGTTCCAGTTGCAGACAATAATTTTTCACATTCATGTCCTATACATCTAGCCATGGTAAACGTTTGTGTAGTCTTTAACATCATATATCAT
>NW_019060708.1:66490-105112 GCF_000696155.1 Zootermopsis nevadensis | reverse complement strand
CTAGTCAAATGAAAATATGTCTCATATTCGGTTAATATAAATGACAGTCTGACTGGATTGATAACCTATTTAATAGGCTTGCATTTATTTTTCGAAAGACCTCCCCCCAAAAAAATACCACATCTCTGGTTTTATAAAAACAATCTGAACATAAAGTTACTTAGGATTAGAGGATTTCAGCATGGTAAAACCTCAAATTATTATTTGAAAATGGGTCTAGATGATGTTCTAAGTTTGTTACGAAGTGTAGTATTTAGGCTGAGTGCCAGCGCTTTAGAGGATCATACTGCCTACATCATCAGGGTTGGAGTGAGAGGTGCAGGGGAATATGGTTTATACCACCTAATACACGGTTCAATAGCCTATAAAATCATTTATAAAGCTGTTTTATATCCTCACAAAACCACGTAAAGAAGCATTTATGTCACCTTTTGATGTTAAAATCTAATATTAATAGTTACAGAAGGTTTCTTGGCTAAAAATAATTGTGGTGGTTTACAAAATAACCACATGAATCCATACGTTTTTACCGTTCGCAGTGAAGGGACTTTCTACAGCCCTGAGGTCATTTGCAAAGGGCGGGATGGGAAGTTCGAACAATGTCAAATAAATTAAAGTTTGACCAGTGACCGAAAAAGCCACAGTAATGAAATACGTACTCTCCTCTCTCCTTGGGCTATCTCACCATACAATTACTGGTTGAAGAAAAAGACATGCGGTTTAAATAGAACACTCAAACCTCATGTTCCCTCCTTTTGTGGCTATACAACGACAAAGATGGTGATTATTTTAGCTTTGGAACTAATTTTCAAAATAGCTTATAAGTAAAATGACTAAAACAACAAATGGTGGGAACAAATTATTTTCTGTGGCTATAAATCTGTTGTGACACGACTACCAGACCAATACCACCGCAAGTATGAAATATGTTTTGCCCCGTGTCTTATGATTGGAGTAAAAAATTAATTTCGTTGCGGAATTTATGAGCTAAAGGACATTAAAATTTGGCATGGAACTTGGAAATAAATATACCAGGATTTCTGATAAAAATACTTTCGTAATAACCGTATTAGGCCTCTAATTCTAATACAGAGTAAATATTTAAGATGTTTAAAAGAAAATTACAGATAGCGATATCCTATTTGTGTCAGAAACAGAACAACTAACACGAGACTCAAGAAAATTGAATTGTAAGGAGCTTCGTAATTCGTACTTCTCATCTAAGATAATTAAGTAAAGTGGGAAAAGATTGTCGGATCATGCAGCACGCATTAGGGAAATTAATAAAAAACCTTACGAAGTTTCGATCAAGAAGCTTCAAAAATAAACGGCGTATTAAATTATGGACGGGATTCAGCTGGCTGAGGATGATGTCCAATGGCTGACTTTTATTAACACGGTGATGAACCTAAGATTCTTAACAAAACTTTTTCTTTGACCTGTTGGTTAGGAGTCATGGCATAAGGCAGGCTCTCTAACATAGGAGTAAATTATGAAATATTGGTAAATAAACTGTAAAGCTGTCAACTTTTTCTTACTACGATAAATAAATTTCTCAGTCATTTAACAAAATGTCTTCTTGCGTCTCCACTCAATTTGCCTTCTATCTGTAGTACATCACTTTGTGCGTTTTATATATTCTGCCTGTACCTTGTCTCGTTTTCCCCCCCCCCCCCCCCCCCCCAGCTCCATCTAGATCATACACGGGCGCAGTTCCTTTCTGTTCAATGGTCCCTGCACGCAAGCACGATCATTAGAAAGGATGACTCCACCCCCAATTCTGCATCCCTTATCCGCCTTAAACGAAGCGTGAGAAGAGATCAGAATACCAGCATCAGAATTTCTCGGTCTAGAAAGTACAAAACTATGCCCATAACTCGGGCCCATCACTTCGATATCTGGATTCTGAAGGTGTTCTTTGGTCAATGGGGTGTGTGGGGCCTTAATTGATACTTTGCTGGAGGAACTGCCCAAGTGTCTCCAAGGGGTGGCATAAACAAAGTTGATTAAATCGGAAATATCTTCAAGGGAGGGCTGACTTCTAAAAACAGTCTCACGGTAATTAATTTTTATTTTATATTCTATTCCTCAATTTGGTTAAAGACGTAAATTATCTTCTGACTTTCTCATATTAGGATCACAGTTCGAATCCCGCTCGGAACATGTACGTATGTGTTTTTCGATGCACAATGAGGTCTTGAAATGGGCGTGGTCCCGTCCAAAGAAACCTATAAGATGTCGAAAAAATTTTGAATCTGGGGAAAAGTGAAGGCTTAATCACTGAGAATTGGGCAAGCTTTTATATGTAATAAGTTAGGAAATATATGCATCACGCAACCATTTAAATGTGTTTGCCAGAATTTGACCTTTGAAATTTGATCTATGTACGTCAAAGGTCATTAGTGTTTAAGGCACACAAAATTGACTACAATTTCATATTCGAATATTTTTTTCGCATCGATATCTTTTGCTGCTACTCCTGAAGCCTTAAGGAATACGTATTCTGACGAGGAAGTGCCGATACTGATAGCAAAATTTCGGGACACGGAAAGCGTTTTCGACAGGAAACATGTCCGGCGTCGGGCAGTAGTAACAGGAAGGATGATTCACGATGAATCAATTTTCGAGACTGAACCTGTTATCTGCTGCCACCTGTAAAGCGTTTGCTCAACTGGCGTGATCAGCTGTTTAGCAACAAGGGTGACCTTGACTTGCTTACGAGTTTATTTTTGTATAAAGTACGTGACTGTTTTGTGTTGTCTTTTAAATAGAACATTCTGTACAAAGCACAAGGGTGAACAAACAGAATAAATAGGCAGGTCTGAAGAAAGGATAAAAAATCCAATTAGACTGCTCGTATACATTTTAAAAATGTTTTCCCTATAGGCTTAAGCGTTTCTAACCTCCGGCTGCACACAAGAATTAGTCGATTAGGACACGAGTAAGTCTATGTAGATAAAGTAGAAGGTGATAAACTGTCAGAAAATTCATGCACGTTAGGTAGGATTCGAACCCATGACAGTGAGAAGTTTAATAAGCTCGACTCCTGGTATCGGCATAATTGTGTTTGTACTGGACCACGCCAAAAGAGCATGTGCTCTTCTCTTCTCTTAGATATCGGGTAAATAACTATGTGTGACCATCACAGGCAAATAAACACATAGGCTAACACAGACGAAAACTGAGCTAAGGAAACCATAGGACTTCCTATGAAATTTTCATTAATATAACTAAAGTTCAAAAGTATTTAGTCCTGGCTTAAATTTTGTCAGATGTATTTTTTATTGATGTGTTTGAATGAAATATTAAAATTTTTAATCAATATTATTTCTCGCCAAAACATAAATTAATTATACCAGTTACAATTAACCATTTAAAGTTCAGTGGTGACGATATGTACTAACTGCTTTTACATTAAATAATTAAATTTTGCTAAAAGAGTGTATTCATGGATTTAGTACAATTTTTATGGTAAACAGTGATTATTTCCCTGTATAGCATCAATTTTTGTTTGTAATGACAAACTTGTATGTTCTTTATGGTAAGTAAGTACAGTTGTCCCACTATACGCCATGTAGGCGCTTGGGGGAAGTGGAGGTATAGCTCCTCTCTTCCTTGACCTCGGCACTAGATGGGGGTGAGTGGTCAGCATCACGCCCCGGCCGGCTTTACCCCCGGGAAAGGACCCCGGTACCCATTGTAGAGGAGGCTGGGGGGGCCCCAGAGCCGGTCTGGACGCAGAGGCTAGAGGAAAAATCCTCTGCCCCCGTCGGGGATCGAACCCCGGGCGTCCAGCCCGTAGCTAGTCACTATACTGATTGAGCTATCCCGGCTCATGTTCTTTATGGTAAGAACTGATTATTTAAGTATTATTTAAATGAGCTTCGGCTTCAAGGGGTTAATTCATAAGAAAGTGAAGACGAAGAAGATAATTACCCTTGTACTCAACATGCCATGAAGGAATAAGTTTTGTTGATATTGGACGTACGGTCAATATAAAAAACACTAACCCGCGAATGTGAGTGGTCAGTTTCACCCTTTTTAGGTTTGTGAATTTGTAGGTAGATACCAACGTTTCGGAGGAGCATTCAGCCTTGAAGATGGAAGCAGTAACTTCCTCTGTAACCTAGGTATCTACTACAAGTCCATACGGCTTTGCAACCCTAAAGATAAACATCTACAAAAGTAATCCTATACATGCCGTTAATCTAAACTCGGTATTTCACGTTGTAGCTAATCTCTTTACTGACTGACCTCTCCAGGCTAATAAAATTACGATGTCGTACTCAATCAGAGTTTTATGTCCTTCCCCTAAGAATACGACCCGGGGCAGATATAAAATTAGCTCTGAAGCATAAACGAATCTGATAACAGCTCTACTGCTTTGTTTCTCAACCTGTGTTCCGCGACGTTTCGAAATCAAGTGAGTTTCTATACTGTTCTTTACTTTTCACATCCTGAATTTAACATATAACTTCGACCTTCAAACATAATCCGCGTCGACTGTTTACGATAGTGAGTTTCAACAAAAATTTAAGTTTCCTTCCTAAGGCTTAAGTTATCACCTGAAATGTTTGTTTGATTGCGATCACAGAGACCTAAAAGTTCTCAATAATGACTGTAGATGATTAAAATTCTATTTTAAATATACTACTACCATTAGGTAGATTTTAGAATTATTTTTATTAGCCTGTAGGTGACGAAAACTTTCAAATAACGTACATAAGACAGGAGGGAATGAGATAAAGGGACAAAAAGAATAAAAAAAGATCAAAAATTTCTCAAGGGATGAAGATATTAAGGAAGCCATTCCCCTTTCAATTTCAACCGTCCTTTTGAGGAACATAATGCATGCTTACATTCACACATACGTACACGAGCACAAACTTAAAAAAGGATATAAATTGATGTGTCAGATACTGAAGTATTATTTCTTTCGGTTCTGTAATGTATCCGTTCGGCGTGAAGTCTAGTTTGGTTACCCCTCCTCAGAATACGGAGTGATGGTGCGACATAATGTTTGATTAGCGAACTAATGGCAGACTGGAATGCCAATGAACACTAAGCTGTGTACATGGAATTCCTTCTTAATAGCATAAAAACATCGGAATGTTTCAGAATTATCTGTCACACGGGAATTTCGGCCTTACTGGATAGAAGATTCAGTATTCTGGCCGTTATTCCCCTACTTGGAACCCAAATTCTGTCCCTAATTTAGTATAGTGAAGTGATTTACAGTCAAATACGATTAAAACCACTCGTCTATTTGTCAAAATACTTATAACACTTTCAGATTTCTGTGAATAGAGAATGCCTACGTGTTTTTAGCTATGATTATTTCTGGAACAATTAAAACTTGCATCTGATGTAAAAATATTAATTTTATTTTCCTTCCAGCTCCTTCTTCATAATCTTCTTTTACTCCCTCTTTTTATCCGTCATTTTGTTATATTTTATGGCAAAAATGAGCACTGACAATTTTATAAATCTTCATCTTATGCCAGCTTGTATGTTATTGTGAGAGAAGTTAACATTAAAAAATATATAGGTCGTAATCCTTTCCTTATTCTTCTGCTTCTTCTTCTTCCTTTCTACGTCTTTTCCCTTCTTTATTCTTCTGCTCCTTCCAACTTTCGAATTATTGCGGTAGAAGTGATCACTTCAGCAGCAAGTGTTATTACGAAAAGAAACAAACAGCACAATTTCAATCTTTCTAAGCCTGAGAGGGATAAAACCCCCTCTACAAGGGATGAACAAAGTTGGAAAATGACAACATTAACCCTTTTAAATTCCATTGCTGACTATATACCCCCGATCTGCTTCAACAATCAATAATTATATATTTTATATTTATGAATTTTGGTATGAATCTGAATGAGAAACACTATTATTTTCTTAAACAGCACTGACCAACTGATCTTTGTAATGGTGAAGATATGCGTTTTCTATGCGGTACGGAATAAATTATTAAATATTATTTAGACAAGGTGTGGTCACAAAGGGTTAACAGGTTACTTTTCGACGCTTTCACAACTGCAGAAAATATAATGTTACTCTTACTAAGAGAAATAATTGGGAAGTATGTCCAAATAAACGAATTTATCATAGACTATTTTAAAGTTGTATTGAATAATTTATCTGGATTAACTGAGGAAAAACTACATAAACTAGGGATATCCTATATCCAGGCAAACGTTTGAACACTTGTTCTCCCGAATACAAAGTACGGATGCTAACCACTGAATGGTGGCATAAAGCTTGATCAATATTTGTGGTCTTCTAGCTAACCCGCATTCAACAGTAAAGCATACCGATGTATAGTGCGAGTTGATACAATTCTCTCGTTTACTATAACTAACCATAAATTGACTGCAACGCCTTTATAAAATTATTACCTAACTGAAATTTAATATAAAACTGTGGTGCTCCTGAAGGAAGAGAAGATTAATCAAAACGGTTACGTAAGTTAGCACTTTATTAGTTGGGATAAGAGTTAGTGATATTGGAAAGCAAATGAAACAGAAGGTTACGTAAATTTTATAAAAAAGAAATTCGGAGTAACACTGCAGTTACGTCAATAAATTTGGTTTCAGTATATGCTTGAAGAGATTATCTATTTAAATATACCACATGTAATTATTTTTATTTAAATATAAATAACATTATTGAAGAGCAGTAATTGGATTTAGAAAACGCGAAACAAGGGCTGGAAAGTTAATGAAGTTATTCTTAGCGAGAAGAAGAAAAAATGTAGAGCTTTATAACAATCGAGAAACGTCAGAACGCATTAAAACGAAGTAATTAAAACGGATAAGGTAGCTGAGGGGAGATGTAATTAAACGACGGAAAGGAATAACAGCAGAAGATCGAATTCTGGAGTGAGATAGCGGACAGATCGAGAATAACAGCGCTTTCACAAATTCTATTGAACTAAAAGCATGAGTGTATTAAAGACGAAATTTCTTATAACTATAACTTTAAAAGGAATAAAGTGCATAAATGAATATAATAAGAAGTTTTAGGCTCTTTTTTCAAAAATGTTTATCTCTTTGTCAAAACTAGCATGTTCTGTAAGTAATAAGTAAACACTTTAGTGGCCTACATCTACCATTACGTAAGCCCATTGGTAAAAATTACTGATTCACAGTCGCCATATCAATAATTGTTAACAATAAAATATTTATACAGAAATTATAAATGTGTCTAACTCTTACGTGATCGCCAGGAAACCAAAAGCTAAACGTTATGTGCATATCGTAGTGTAGCGCCCAAAATGTGTATACACACATTCAATGATTAATGAATAAAATAAAGTTATCGTAATAATCTACATCCAATACGTCATCATTGTCACTTAGTGAAGTATTTAATATAGTATACGTGTTTAAAATGACCACTGTCCATGTCTTCCGAAAACACAAAACACGAATATCGATATTGAGGTTAATATTCCGTGTCATAATGTGTATATATCTTTTTGGAAAAGTATGCATAATTAAGATATTGAACCGATAAACCTGCAATGGAAAAATTTCAGCGTACGTTTCCTATGTTTTCATGTCTACATAAATGTTCATATATAATTGTCCTTTCTCCTAATTACTTTTCAATACAACTGATGGATTTTGACAAAACGTTTTATAGATGTAATGCAGTTTAAGGCCACCCAACATTTACTGTAGTAATTTATTGCTATCAATAATAATTAGTTAATAATCAATAATAAGTAGAGTGATCACGCTAGTATCTGATTACTTGGCTCAAGTGGTGCTTAATATTTTGCCCTCAGACTTGGTGCTGTAATAAACTTTACTGTTGTTTTTACATATCTAAATTTTCTTATGGTACACTATCTTTTGTGCGATGTAAAATAATATTGAATAACAGTCAGTAGACATAACTCTGTCTTAAGGACTTTGATTGTACTCTACCAACAGGTATCACGTCAGAAGAATGAATAGGAGACGTGGAAATTAGGCTCCATTCTTGTTCTTACCACCGTCAATAGAAGGAATATAAATAGTCAATTTGGCATTCTGGCCGCAGTAGAACTAGCTAAGTTCTAAGCCAGGGAAGTTGCAGTTTCATTATTTTAAAAAGAAAAAACAAAGAAAGGTTCAAATTCTCAAAACTGGTTGTTGAATATCTACCCCTGATATTGAAGTTTGTTAGAAATTTATTGTTTCTGCATTTCCAAATACCTTAGGTCATTTATTCTCTGAAGTGCCTATTTACTCTGGTAACTAACTAAGGCGTTGCCTCTCTCCCCTTACAAAACAACAGAACATCTATATTTGTAACTATAGCAACAACTTGAGTCCTATGCAGCGGTTATAGACGAAGGCTGGCATGAGTTGGTTTCGATTTGAAAATGGAATCGTATTATTTTGAAGGTGACGCCTCTTCAATTCGCCGTCTCTTTCTGGGCGTGCTTATGTATTCGCATCCAATTTCAGACAATCTACCACCAACCAACCCTCCCCAACCTCCCTTGCAGAGCCGTCTCTTTCATTAAAACACAGGGCTAAATTAAACCTTTACGAAGTTTGCAGCATCTACAGAACTAATTATACAAAACTTTACAAATTATACGAAAAGCTGATGGGACAGAAATGGAAAAACGAGGAATGTCTGCGCTCCAACTGAAACAAGAACGCTGTCACCTCTCGGCCTACTAAGTTCCTGAGTTTCTAGGCTGCAGCAATATTTTGTATCTGCCGCTTCGTTAACTTCTTTTTCCAAGCTTAAGCTAAGCTACAGGAGAAAAACATAAGAATGTACATAACCGCAAGAAATCCTTCAAAGTAAGGTAAAGTAAAAGTCGTTCCGCTACACGCCATGTTGGCGCTTGGGGTGAGAGGTATATATAGCTCCTACTCATTCTCGGCCTCGACACTAGATGTGGGTGAGTGGTCAGCACCACCCCCTGGCCGCGCTTTACCCCAGGGAAGGGACCCCAGTACCCATTGGATAGGAGGCTGGGTGGACTCCAGAGCCGGTCTGGATTCAGAAGCTCCCGTCGGGGATCGAACCCCAGTCGTCCAGCCCATAGCTAGTCAATATACTGACCGAGCTATCCCGGCTCCTTTAAAGCGTATATAAACGCCAATTTCCTCCAAATCCTTGATTCTATTCTTTATAGAACTTGTTTTAAAATTAAATTAATAAATTATATAATTTATTGAGCTATTTATATGCATAAATTCTAAAAAAAAACCCAAAAATAGCATAATCTTCCTCACCATCGTTAAAAATACTCAAATTTAACAAGGTCGAATAAGAACAAATTTCATTTTAACTACGACATATTGTCTGCACTGTTTCATTTTCAGAGGTGATAAAGTCATACGATAAATAAACTGGCATGGGATGAATATAAAATTTAAGAGAACCACCTGAAGATGACTTATTAATGTGGAAACATGTTGTGGATTTTAATAAACATTGAGATTATAATCAAAAAACGTGTTGTGTAGACGGGCTGTCAACCTAACATCTATCACATTATCATGCAGGTGGCGGTCACTATCTGTTTTAAAGCAGTACCTAAATATTCGCTAAAGGAAATGTACCAGTTAATGTATCCCGGCCAAGATTCGAACCGAATTGCTTCTTAATATGAGTCTACAGCGTTACAGTAACTCTATAAATTACGGAAAGCAGGTTGGAATATGGTAATGAGAATGACATATTGGAAGCTGCTGCCATGGGCTACCATTTTAAAAAGGTAAGGAAAACAAGAAATGCGTACAGAATATTGGTGGTAAACCTGTTACCAAACTACTAACTCGTAGACCGAGAAGAAAATAAGATCACAACATTAAGACGTATAATAGGAAAATAGATGGTGGGGAACGTAGAAGGGACGAAAATGACTCAACATCGTCTCCACTGACTGGCTTTGGTGTTGACGGTGGTGAATCTTCGACAATGCTACAACAGAGTTGGTAAAGAAGGACTCAAAAATAACTGTTAATACAAAGAAAGAACACAAATTAAGTAGAAGCGACATGGGCGTTCGATAATTCTCCTCCTTCCATATCCTACTCCTAAGTAAATTGTGGACAAATTGCTAAACTTGGGACATTGAGCAAGATGTACAACTTTAATTGCTCTAAGGTGAGATTTGTTTCGATTGCGTTATGATAGGTTAGGTTACGTTACGTTACGTTACGATAAGTTGGGTTAGAGTACTTTAGGTTAGGTTAGATTAGGTTAGATTAGGTTGGGTTGGGTTGGGTTGGGTTGGGTTAGGTTAGGATAGGTTAGGTTAGGTTAGGTTAGGTTAGGTTGGATTGGGTTGGGTTGGGTTAGGTTTGGTTGGGTTCGGTTAAGTTGGGTTCGGTTAGGTTAGGTTAGGTTGGTTTCGGTTAGGTTAGGTTAGGCGTCGGTTTACCAACATTTAAATAACATAGGCGTATACCGGCATCGTTATGACCATTGGCGTTGCGACGCTCGGTGAAGATTTTATAAACTTTTTCGATTGTCTTATGTATTTCGGAGGCGTCGTGGCGATGGTCGTCGCGACGCTCGGCGTCGGTTTTCCTAATTGGTTCAAAATGATAATTCGATGGTTGTCTACGGAATATGCGGTGATCCTAGCGGCGTCGGTTTTGTAACTTAGTTACAGGTGGTATCCGAGAATATCCTGTGCTATTTACAACCTATTTACAAGGAGTCGTGGCGTAGGGCGTCGCGACGCTCGGCGTCGATTTCCCTGATTGTTGTAAATATTAATCCGATGGTTATCTGGTGAACGTGGTGGCGTCGAGAAGACATTTGGCGTCGCGACGCTCAGCGTCGGTTTTGTAACTTCGTTTCATATGGTAACCTGGGCTGTCCTGTTGTAATTACAACATATTTCCGATTCGTTGCTGCGATGGGCGTCGCGACGCTTGGCGTCGGTTTTTCTAATTTGTTTGAAATGTTAATCCGATGGTTATATGGTGATCCTGGTGGCGATATTAGGCTTCGCGACATCTGGCGTCGGTTTTCTTACTTCGTTCTTGGCGCTGGGCGTCCATTTTCCAAAGTGTTATTTAATCAGTCGCTCAGGTGATGTGTCACGTATTTCGTACGCGTCGCGATTGTGGCTGTTGCGACGCTCGATGTGGGTTAGCAAATGTGTTTAATGACATCGCTATCTCGTAATATGCTAACAGTACATATTTTGGCGTCTTCACGCTCGGCGTCGGTCTTCCAATGTGTCCAATGGTAATCTGATATTTATCTGGGCATAAATTTTTAAACGTTATGTATTGGCACATGGGGCTTTATTTGTGTTGAATTGTTGTCTTCTGGAGGATGGTAGGTTTCGCGATGCTCGTCGTCGTTTTACTAATGTTGCCTCCGATTACAACCCGATGTTTACCTTGACTAATACTGCGTCTTGTGGCAACGTCGGTTTTCTCACTTTGTGGCCAGCTGCATTCCGGGAATTATCTGTACCTAATGTCGCTTCCCTAGTGGCCCTGCGGCTCCTGGCGTCGGTTTTCCTACGTTTTGTTTTTTGTGTCCCTTTCCCTCTGTGCGAATTTGTGTTGTGGAGGCGTCGAGACGATAGACATTGTGACGCTGCACGTTGATTTCTGAACTCGTCCAATTCCGTCCAATAGTATATCGTGTGGTAAATATGGTGTATCTTGATGGCGTCGTCACATTCGTCGTTGATTTTTCAACGCGTCCAATGCCATCAGGAAGGTTACCTTCGCTGATTACGACATATTTAAACGGCGTCTCATATATTAGCGACGCCTTGAAACACAACCCGGCTCTGAGCGTTGGTCTTGATCGATGGAATCTCGAAGTCTATCTGTGCGTAATATGCCACTTTGTGGTAGCGTCATTGTTGGGGTCGGTTTATTGCGTCCCGAGTTTACGATTTGTTACAGCCCTGGCTCCGTTTTGGGTCATATGCCTGGGCTATTCTTTGTCTTTCTGCCCGTAATATCAATACATTCTCTTCTCCCTGCGATAAAAATATTGTCTAATATCAGCGTCGTAATGACGTCCATCGGTTTGACAACATTGTGTCGTATTGCTTTCCAAGGCTTCTCGTGGTTTGGTTTGGTGTTCTGAGTCGTTGCCACTACCAGAGGCGTCACAACGATAGGCGTCTGTTTTATAGCGTTGTTTGTGGCTTTCCTAGGATAATTATAGCAAGAATGGAAACTTCCGTCGGTATCACGTCGATACGCGTCGCGACGTTCTGCGTCGGTTTGTCAGCGTCTCGTCTTGTGGCTTCCCTGAGTTCATGCATGTTATACATTGAATCTTGAGTCGAAGTCACAACGACAGGCGTTTAGACGCTCGGCTTAGATTTGCCAGCGTTTTGTCTTTGGTATTCATAACCTCAGCTGCGCAGAAATTGGCGTCATGTGTCGGCGTCGCAAAACATTTTGTTGTGGTTCTCGTCCTGCGTTCATATATCTCATGTCACATATCTAATAATATTATAGAAAAATTACTTTTAAACAAAACCTTCGCCGAGACTTGTATCCAGGATAGCTTTCTCGTTTGTGACTCTCCGAAAGAAACAAAGTTTAACTTGGCGCCTTTCCTGTCTCGTGTTTACTTTTGGAACTTGAAATTTCCTCATCAGGACTCGAACCGAGGGCACATTTATATATTTTGTCGCCTGTTTATATAATATCCTCTTTGAAGCAAAAACTTTGGACTTGGTGCCGTTCTTCTGTCGTGCTTACTTTCCGAACTGCTGATATTATCTTTACTGGGGATCGAACCCAGGTCAATTTTTCAGGGTCTTAGTCTTTGTGTATATAATCCCGTATTTTAAACAAACAATATTGGTCCATGCGCCACTCTTCTGTAATTCTTATCTTGTGAGTTATAGATAACACCTTCACAGGAATTCGAATTGGGTACATTTATCCGGAGTTTCGACACTCCTATGTTCTCTGTCTGGTGCAAATCGGCTATCCGGTCTTGATATATAAGCTAACAAACACATCAATCCAGAATTTTAGGTTTGCGTTTAAAGTTGTTTAGGTGAACTTCCATTTAAAAGGATTAATACGTATGTCGAAAATAGCAACGTAACGACCTAGAATTTGACACCGTACTGATTCCCACGGCCACTGAAGATTTTCCACCTTTATTCCTTTGTTTCAATCAGGATTTTTTTATTTTAATTTTTTTAACAATATTGGAACGTCCGTGAGATCCAACATTTTCAACTGCGCCAACTACAGATACCTCGAAGCTACTTTTCTTTGTAAGCTGCACTGCATATTTTAAAATACACAAAAATAATTATGCAAAATTCTTTCAGTTGAAATAAATTTTATATTCTGTATTGTTCAGCCAAATGTACTGCTGACAATTGTGTTAATATTTACATTAAAGGGTAAATAATAATATTTCTCATCATATTAATATAAATATAGCCCTGTGTAATAACACAAATACTTATTAATTCACATCATAATTTTAATTTTATTAGTATACTTGTGTGAGTGATAATTTACCTTACTTATAATTTTTTAATTTTCCAGCACAGCGTTTTTTAAATATTTTTATAAAATAGTAAATTATTTCTTTAGAAATTTTTTGAAATGTCTAATATTAATTTTATTTCTTCATAGGTATTTGCCAGAGTTAATTCCTTGTCGAGACCTCAAACAAGGAGAGCTAATACTAGTGAAGTACTGCGGCATTTTGATGAACTACATCCTCAGCACAGCTGCGCCATCTCACGGATGAACATCAAATTACATGAAATGAAGGACAAGATTTTTTACTTTTTTATACATACAGAAATGATTCTAAGGCCTTTGTTAAAAACATTGTTTCCTCGCAAAAACACAGCTTAAGGAATGTGTGTATATTATATAATACAATAGGGAATAAAAGAATTTAAACAGCGTCACCTCTTCCAATATCCTTTACCACAATTTCAGTTTTATTCCAAGAAAATCAGCGATGCAGTTATCAAGGGAGGTAAATTTTATTACAAATTATTAGTACGTGTTATTAGTTGCATGACAAAAATATTCCTGAAGAAATTATTTTGATATGGAAATCAAAGATTCGTTATCATTACAGAAGTAATGTTTAGTGTTATGATTATCGTATATTACTGCGTAAATATAATTTATTCTCATGTCCTCTTACATGCCCCAAGATTAAATTAATTTTCTAAATCGCCTAAAACTATATAACTTATCAAATAGAAAATTATTTGAGTACAGAATATCGTACATGATTGTCCTTAGGTTTACGCGGCTGGGTTCAGTGTTAAACTTCAGTTTTTGGGAGATGATCCTCATCTAATGTTAAATGATAACCAACGTTTCGACAAATATGGCATGCCATCTTATTGGTAAACGAATTTTCTTATTTGAAAATTACTTACTTGCTTACTCACATAAAATATGCATTTAAAAATGTCAGATTTAATTAGTTAACCACTTTCTTTACACCATAAATAACAATACTGAATCAAATTAAACATACTAATTGTAGGTATACATAAATAAAATAAACAGCGAATAAATAGCGTTAAGTAGAAATGTGTGTTTATGCGGTTACACCATTGTGTAATTCCAAAACCCACCACCAGGTAGCAACATCATCCAGCATCAACTTGGTTTTCTAGTTTGTTCCATAGTGATCGCTAGCATAAACGAGTGAAAGAGGCGAGCATTTGTGTTATTGATCGTTGTTTTTGTTCTACAAACACTTGTGGCAAAAGCGAGACGTGGGTAAAACACGTTCACAAACAAAAAATTATTTTCGTAATAACAATACCAAATCAATTAGGGGTGGTTAATAGACTATATTCGAATGGAATTGTTCTCATTACAGTTTCATATCTGTTTGGATTTGTGGTATTTGTAGTTACCACCACACTGCATGCAGCGTGTCGGCCTTCAATGGGTTGCGAGTGTGGGGGGAGGGGAGTTGAAAATTCGCAAAAATCACGTTTGAAGACCAATTGTATTTTATCGCGCAGAACACATATTAAACATCATTCCACGAATTACAATTTTAAAAAAAATTATCTGCTGAGATTATTGTGGTTAAATTCTCCTATTGCTTCTGAAGTTATTACGCATCGCTGACATCACGTAGCGTCAAATAAGAAGGGGAAATTATAATGAACAGTGAGTAATTAAATGTGAATAAGTCGAAAATTCTTGGAAGGAAATGATGTCTAAGTTTAAAAAGTCGAGTTAGTAAATAAGGTTAATAAATGCCTAGCTATTTTTATTTCAACTGGAGTTTAAATTAATTTATTTCTGTTAGGCCACTGATGTCTAGTGAGTTGTCACTAAATGAGGCACTTACTAAAGGATTGCAAGACTGGCAGCTACGAGCTACAAACTCCTAGATTCTCATCGAAGACATATTTCAGACTACAAATTGTTTATATTTGTTGGTATTTTATAACACTGAATGTATACTATAATTTCCTATGTTGGCTACTTCTAACATCTCCTCATGTGTATTTTTACTGTTACAATAAAATGCATCTAAACTTATAACTGCTATTTACAGGCCCATAAGCAAAAGTTTCTAAGCCAAATAGGATAAAAATGATACATATAGACAGATGTTATTGTGTTATGTTAGCATCAAAAATATCAAAAGAAACAGAAGTTAATTAAATTAAAACTGTGTTCATAGTGACTCGAATGTAACTTTTCGCAGAAAGTTGCGAATGACGTAAAATGTTAATGTTAGCTAGTTGCTCAAGGGAAATAACCTCTACATGTAAACAAGTGTCATTAAATAGCGTAAGACTCGATATTTTTACGAATATTTCCCCTACGTACTCATTAGACATACGGTATAGTTGGATATCCTACAAATCAATTAACCAAAGGATTAAATGCCCCATTTGACAAGCAGTCACGTTTCAGTGGCTGAATTCTGGGAAGTTGAGATGAAACCAACAGCCAATAAATTGTGTCCCAGCGGATGGGACTCGTGACGTGTCGAGAGAAGAATTTAACGGACGGTTCTGACAGAAAACTCTGCTCTATTGGAAATTGTAAGCGAAATGCTAGAAACTAAATGCATCACAAGAGGGCATTTCTATATTAAACATAAATCAATGTTTAAGCTCATTTCATCCAAATAAAAATAGATTTAACTCTGTTTAGAATTCCGGTTCGTAGAACATGAGCTTAATTCTCTCTAGAGACAATATGAAATTTAGTTGTAGCATGAGTGGCGTATGTTACTTCTAAACTACTGACAACTAACCTCAGAGCACTTTAGTTGTGTGACTGCAGTTGCGTCTCTGCTTGCCTAACGATGTCCTTCCCGAACGGCAGAACAACCACCAACTACTGAGGTCAGCCGGTGTGTCTCAGAGTTGTAACCAGTCAGGTAGGTAATAACTTGCCTACGCATATCTGCTTGGTGAAGACACACATAGACAGATTTAAATTCCTAGGGTTGACAGAAGGTCTGCAGGACTTCGCGATAACATCATTAAATAATAAACACAATTAAAGCAGAAACATTTGCTACTCAACTATGAGCGTGTTTATCTTTCTGTGTTCTTTTCATGAAAATAAATGTATAATTGTGAGGTCAGGTTCGTCTGTCGTCATATATCTCATCTTTAAAATTATTTTGTAAATTTTGATTAAGATGACACATAAGCTCAAAATTAAAATTTGTTGAGGTAACGTCATATCAGTCAAGTTGGGTATGGCCTCAAATTTACGCAAAGATCATATCAAATATATTAATTTTCTCAAAATTGTATTATCTTTGAAAATTATTTCACACTATATGACCTCACCAATACGTATACAATTTTTTTTAAAAAAATACTTTTATGTGAATATTTAACTAAATGTAGGCAAAATATTTCTCACTAATAATTTTAATGTTGTTTTTCGATAGTATTCTTACGCGTGTTCCTAAAATCTGGTGGTCACTTGCTTTTATTTTTGATGTAGAAAACAGGCCTGTAGTTTCAGTGAGTGTAGGTCGATAAGTTTGTGTATTACTGCTGAGACAAATGTTACGTCTTGACCCCTTTAGATTGCCTTCACTATCTCTGTTGTTCTCAGGTTGTTGATAACTTGTTTGTAGAACTCGGTAAGCTAATTTAAATTGTAAGTAAACTGTAACATCTATTTGGATGTATGACTGCAAATATCTTTAGAAAATTGTAGAATTTGTAGCAGGTATAATTTTGAAACATTCATATTAAAGTGTCATTAGATGACAGGACAAATTCTTACACTAAGCTTCTCAAGAATTAAACAAACCCAGAAAAAAGTGAAAGTGCCTCTACCCGAGATGTCTCGTGCGTAAATATGAAGATCTATTAAGTCGTATCTTTCATTTCACATAGAGAATTAAAATTACAAGAGATTCTTATTCAAAGGTAAAAGTAGATAAAACATTAGAATAAAAAAAGAAGCGTTAAGACATTCGAAAGAAAAACACTATTTAAATTGTAAATGTGAATACGTGTTTAATTATTCACAGAGATGGATATGACCACTTCTGCTATTATGGCGCATTCTGACGGTCGCAGACCGAGTGACTGGAGGGTTGATATTGCATTTCATATCGTCATGATGTGTGCAGTGAACAAGGTTCGAACCCCGCTTGGCAACAATACAATTACTCCCTCTTCTCGTCCCCCAGTGCACGCTTTGATATCGATTGTGTGGACCATTGTGTTACAGGACGTACTAATTCTTCCTGCCTGCGAAAACTACAATTCAGCACTTGATTTGTGTTCTCCCTCATCCTGTATAAATCAATGTACGGGATAACGAAGCTCAAATAATTCCTGCATTGTTCAACTACATTGTTATATAGCTAAAAGTGATTTGCTCATTGTTTGTTTTTTTAAGTGTCGATTACGGCCCTTCAGATTTCACGGGAATGAAATCTAAATAGATCGAACAGTAATTTAATTTATTACAGAATTATTTTTTCTTATCGAATTGTAGTACAAAATATATACAATTCATTTATAAACCAAATTCAATGTGAAAATATCTTCACGGCGACTGAAGCCAGATTTCGTCCAAACACAGTAACACAAAATCGACCAACTGACTCCAGACTCAGCTAGACCTCACCATAGACACCACCATAAACTCTTTTGCATTTTTCGCTTCCAGAGTTGCCACCTTTAGAATTTAATTTAAATTATTTCCTTACCGCCCAAACGGCTTATCCGTCAAGACGAGTGTGATGGAACATTGGCTATTACATTAGGAATAGACAGAGGAGTATATCAGTAAAAATATTGATAGGTCTATAAATGATATGAGGTACACCCGGCTTCCTGTCTGGTAGATACCAAACGATAATTCCTCGTAGGAAAATTGACCGGATTTAAAGATGAACACACCTCCACAGCTAATAAAAATACATAATACGTAGAGCCTTTTATCCACGCCTTTTAACGAATTCAGGGAGTAATGCTCTTGTATCAGGACAACTACTTCTAATTTAAATGACTAGAGTATACCCAATGCTGAGAATAATCTGGTATCATACCGCATGAACGTAACTAACATGTTTCAGCATTATTTTTGAGATTTTAGGTTCTCCCAGCTGAGAGTATTAGAATGGCTGTATTATGGACTGTTAAGTCGTGTACTCTGATAGACGTTTACCGACGTTTCAGAGGTGCTTGCAGTCTCCATCATCAGAGGAATGGAGGCAATAAGGAGCTCTGAAACATCGGTAAATTTCTACCAGACTACACGACACAACAACCCAGAAGAATGTTATCTTCATACAGCATCATTTATTTTATATTTCGGGTTTGTTTTGTATACGGTGGAGGAATTTAACACGCATAATGAATGTGTTTGGTCCTGGATTAAATGCGTTAGTGAGCCACTGTGTCACGCAGTGCGTGTTAATGTAAATGTGTGACTGCGAGAGGGGAGTCCGGCATATGAGGGGGTGACATGCTTATGGTACTGACGTTTCTGTACTAAAGTGGTCACTTATAGTGCAAATCACCCCATTTCCGTTTCGTTGCAAATAAAGCCTGAAACGTAGGCGTGTGAAATCTGTTATGACTACACGCCAGACCTGTCCACAGGCCAACAAAATTGTATCAAGTATTTTAGTATTTTATATTTAAATATGACGACGTTACGAAATTTTCAAATTATGTCTAACAATTTTCAGATAGTGTAATACACACACGCTTTGTTAATGTCAGCAGTATTTGGCAGTAATTATCGCTATGATTAATTATTCAGTTTAATGAAAAGTTCCTGATCAAGAGCTAGGCTTGTAATTGGGTCTCAGTGATGAACATTTGGAGAGATGCAAACGAAACACAGAAATAAAAATTAAACCTAATATCAAGTTAAATGAAGCTGAAGAGGTTTCAATATCTCACAAATGACTGATTTGTTATAGAAGGTTGTGGATTTGATTAATTATAAGTAAAACTGCCTGCATTGGTAAGTTAGTTGTATTTTAATGCATCGCCATGATGTTTCAATAACGTGTCCTTACTATAATTAAGAGGTCAGGGAGCCGGTCAGAAAATTGTGAATGTCGCCCAAGGTCTTCAAACGCTTAAGAACACGATGCTGGAATTTTGTAAAATTTAATTCAGCTATTAAAGAAATTCCCACTTCAGTAAAGCCAAAAATTCATTATCATGTTCCCGAAAGTTCATCATTGGGCCCAGTTTATACCACTCCACACCATCACACCCACATCTTTAAGACACATTATATTATTATCCTTTTATATAGGTCTAGATTTCTCATGGTATTTCTTTCCTTCACGCTTTCAGACTAAAATTTGTATGCATTTCTAATTTCGTTTTTCGTGATATATTTCACTCACTTCTCATTTTTTTAATTTATTCGCCATGATAATAAATTTGAGTGGTTAGTATTCCTGCTTCTTGTTCAAATCTCGGCCCGGATACTAGCTATCCTTACTGGGAATTTTCATGGTTTTACTCTGTCCTTACGAGAAAATTCCACACTAAAACTTAAAATTAGGGAGAATCAGATTTATAATTAATTATTCACTAATCAGTCTGTTATTGTAGGCTGCAACGTTTAACAATCAATTATTGACAGTGTCATTAAGCAAGACACAAAAATAGTGACTAGCTACGGGCTGGATGACCGGGGTTCGATCCCCGACGGGGGCAGAGGATTTTTCCTCTAGCCTCTGCGTTCAGACCGGCTCTGGGGCCGACCCAGCCTCCTCTACAATGGGTACCGGGGTCGTTTCCCGGGGGTAAAGCCGGCCGGGGCGTGATGCTGACCACTCACCCCCATCTAGTGCCGAGTTCAAGGAAAAGAGGAGCTATACCTCCACTCACCCCAAACTTTACTTTACTTTTACGTGTCTGTATACTATTGTCAAGGAAACATGACCGAGAATAGATCTGCAAATATTATAAGTACAGGAATTGATTTTATTCATACGTGGTTAGGTTGTAAGACATTTTATAAATTCCTTTTGCGACTTTTAGGAATATCTAGTTATTGTCTGTTTTCCTGTCAACTCATTTCCGAGGCAAATTTAACTTCATTAACAGTACCTGTTTTTGATGGCAGCTTTCATCAGCTTCTTTGCAGATAGCACGGCGCAGTTAAGCGAACATCTGAAATTAAAAAAAATTACGCAATTTGAAACAGATTTGTGATGAAGATTACTGTCTTCTGGGATGTTGCACTCTAATAATGGAGGCAGTAACCACCTCTGAAACGACGGGAAATTTTACCGCACAGCACGGTCCAACATCCCAGAAGACAACTGATCTCTATACTCGCCGCCATCAGAACCCGAAATCTCATAGAGTTAAGATGGATCATCCTACACAAGTAGTGGGGAAGCAAAGGGGGAAATTTGAAATTATTTTAATGATATTGCGTGCCGATAGATGTCACCACCATACAATCATCCCCCAACGCTGTTTTAATACTTGCATTCCACAGGGTAAGCACCCAGTTCATATCGATTTTTAGCATGTTCTTGTGCCTAGCACGAAATCTGACCCACAACGCCTAGTTTCACTATTAACAGACACCTTTTCTATCAATCACTATAATCTATAAGCTCCACCCCTTTACGAACCCCATTGGCTACACAGTCATAGTTACCCACCCTAAAACGTTTCTAATGCTATTGTATCCGCAGATTCTAGTAGATGAATCGCTCTAAATTCAAACTCCACCCCCGCATAAATGCTAGAACCAATCATATTTCGCTGCTGTTCCAACCCCCACAGCGAACCAAGACACCCCCTGAACTAGAATTAACATAATTTAATCAAATAGTTTCCCTCTACTATAACCAAGGTTGGCCAATCAGGAACTTAGGGATTTACATATAATGGGTCCATTCTAATCGGCTGTGCTAATTGACATATAAAATCTGTTCAGTTTTGCTAATAAGAAAACTATCCGATTTGTAAGTGGGACCCTAATAATAATGCGTAATACTACCTACCCTCGTGTTACAGAGAAAAGTTTTGATTTGGAGCCAAACAACGGGCTACAGCATGACCCAGAAATGTTGACCCTTAACCTAAATTCTGAGAAATGAGTCAGTAAAATGACTAGCCTACCGTCGACCGTAGTTCGATTACCGGCACAGGTAGATTATTTTTTTCGTCACAACGTCTGGTGGCGACTGTCGTCGAACTGCTAAACTGCTTCACAAATTTAGGAATATTGACTGGTGCCCTCAACATTTCAAGTTCTGGGTTCTTGCGCCGCGTAATCTGGTAAAAGTTTACCGACGTCTCAGAGGTCCTTGCTGCTTCCATAATCAGGGCGCTGTGAAAACCTCAGATCCTACGTAGTTCGAGTTTTGCTATCAGAATGTAATACTTCAAAGACTATGCAAAAAAAACAACAACAGGAACCTACAAAAATTTCCATTACCATTTCTCCTTCAAGATAAATGTCCTTTTTGACATTGCACGAGAAAGCAAGATTAACATTTTTTGCCTATGCACCACAGTACAAGGCGTACAATTCAAACGTTACCAGTTTCGATTCTCGACTGAGACACCAGATATCCTGACTGATAATTTTCGTGTTTCTTCTAACTTCCTACATACGATACTTCCTCAAAAGAGGCCACGAACGTTCCTCTCCACTACTTCTAAGTATACTAAAAGAGATCACCCTTTCACGTTATTCCATGATAAATAAGTGCTAAAGTAGATATAACATCGTTAAATAGGCAGCTATTTATTCTCCAGACTTTAGAGTTTACGTATGTGTAGAGATTATAATTGTGATGATTCATACAACCACAAGTCATCATGAATTCAGCGTAAGTTTCGCTATTTATACGAGGTCGAGTTTATATTGTAATAGTCAGTTCCCCTATTTCCATGACAAACGTTTTGTATCACGCCACTGCCCCTCCAAACAGTGCAATGTTTAAGGTTTAATAAGTTAAATTGAACAAAATACAAGTTTATGTCGTAGAGAGGAGGCTAGGAGGATGGGGCAGAGATATTTATTGTCCCGAAATTTCCCACGATAACATTTCTATAACTAAAACAACTTCCCAAGTCTTATTCTCCTCCCATAAATATCGCCTTCACACAACAAAAGCGGCATAAGTCAACTAGGGATGAGTTTTCTTCAAGTGGAAGCCCTGAGGTCCACACTTACGAATCAGCTGATAAGGAAAGTGTAGGGTTCTGAAGAATCAGACATTGAAAGGTTTTATTATTACTCACAACAACAGAGAAGACAAAGAAATCTTCATATTCACCGCTATGAGAACCTCAAGTCTTACAAAGAAAAACTTGTCCAATGCCTAAGCATCACGCCAAGAATGTATAGGGAGCATGGAGGTACAGCTCCACTCTTTTTTAATATCGACACTAGGTACATGTTAATGGTCAGCTTTGCAATCCGTCCACATTCCATCCGGATAGGAACCTGGGTGTGGCGTATTGACGCACGATAAGCGATATATTGAAAAGTTCCTACACCTTCCGGGAATCGAACCCCGGTCATCCAGCTAATAGCCAGTAACTTTATTGATTGGGTTATTAGAGGCCGTGTGTTTATGATGTTACGTGATGCACGTTCCGTAATGTTAACAACATTTTTAGCTTAATTCGTAATTTTGCCCACAGAATGTATGTATGGCTTTTGTATATTTTTCAACATAAACAGCGATTATTTCCTTAAAAAACGTTAACAAATTAAACATTTTAATAGTAAAGCGTTGTGTTTTCGTCCAGGTACGGGCTACGTATTTAAATATTTTTTTACATGAGCGTTGGCTTCAAAGGGTTGACACACAGAACTTCAACAACCTAAAATTATGTTTCACCAGGTATGATTGTATCGCTAATAATAGGGCATTATTAATCATAGGAATCTTGATCTGGAACTGTATCCATATTTGTTTTTAGAAATTCGATAAAATCAGTATCTATAATATCCGAACAACAGAAAAGCACGCACGGCTCTAAATTACGGTATTCTCAAAAGTATTCCTCTCATTTCAAATGTTTTTATGTTGTATTCTATATATACTTTGTAGAACAAAACTAACCAAAGCGAGTTATGGTAAATCGATAAGATGACTAGCCGATTTCTGGGTAGATGAGAGGCGTTCTTTGCCGACTCTGAGGTCTACTGCAGGACCTGCAGTTCTATTGACCCCGGATCAACAGAAAAAATAAGGTCTATACAAATAAACAGGAAAAATTATTATTCCAAATATGTGATACAAAACAGTTTACGTAGCTTAATAATTTGAATGATCTTAATGTGAAATTTTAAATGTCTGAGTACGTATGAATCTTCAGGGATGTGGCGCCATCTCCAGCTGACAGAGGAGGCCAATTCAGGAAATACCTGCTACATTCCATTCAAAATTTTTCGTAATGTCGTGTCTTGAATGTTAAATATTATTATTAAAATATAAATGAGCAGGTGATATTTGACGTTCTCAAACTGACAAGTGAAAATGAATGTCATTTGGGATGTTGCACTGTTTAGTCTGGTAGATATTGACCGACGTTTCAGAAGAGTTTATTGCATTCATCAAGGTGTGACATCTCGGAAGACAGCCATCTTAATATTTTCTATTTTCATCGCTTCCGATTCTAGATTAATATTTTCACAGATATATTTTGGTCAATGACGCAGAATAATAGTAGCCTGTAGGAATAAAAAATCTTCGTCTTCTAAACGAAATTCCAGGTTCACTGTGTCAGAATTATTTTAAACTAAACTCCCGATTATCCTGGGGCGGATTAAGTAGTTTACGGATTAACTGGGATTACATTATTTAAAGTACTAACATAAATCAATTTTTACTAAAACCTTAAGCTTACGGCAATAGAAAGTTATTACTAACAGAATGATCCTTTTCTGAAAAATAGTTAGTGTGTACTGTGTCAAAATTCATATAAAATTATTTCTGTTATTATTAAATCTTTAACAATTTAAGTTGTGTAGGTCTGTGAACAAGCTTGTGTGTTTGCTACAATTTCATGTTTTTCTTTCATTTTTCCAGGAAAATATATTTCCCAGTCAACCCAGTCAACCCAGACAGTTGACAGTCTACTGCTTTCAACGAGCACAATGTATATTCCTCTTTATCGTGCCACACCTGTACCTCCCTAGAAGCAGATTTTCAAGCCCCTACAGTAAGACAGAATAGAAATAAAAACCCTATACGGAATTAAGATGATATTTTTAAAGCAGTGAAGTAGTAAGGTTTTGGAAGGGACAAGCCACGAAAATGTGGAAAAGGGGTACGTCTAACAGAAAATTAGTTAGGAAATAGCACAAGGGTTGGGAGAGAAGGTTGCTTATACGAAGAGAATGAAGCAAGGAACAGGCTGGTTAAAAGCATCCCTTCTACCACGTCTAACCGAGCCTTGCCCCTGGCAAAGCAGCAACCTGCGAGGCAAAGCTCCTGCAATAGTTTCGTAAGTCCAAGAACGACACAAGTCTAGATGTTATTCTTGGAAAACCAATTCAGAGGTATATCATAGGCATGAAGGCAATGCAACGTAGTTTATGAAATAAATCGATCGCCAGTATCACAGCTTGATACATGCATGACAATTCTAAATTCCATGTTTATTCTGTAGGAAAAACACCATACTTTGAAAGGTGATATTTCTGGTTCTCGCGGTGGCAAATAGCTATTGGGATGTTCACTGGAGAGGTTCTTGCTGCCTCCAATATCAGGGCGATCACCGTAATGACAGAACCAGCAAATACTATTAATTAAAGTGCGTGGTTAGCTTCAGGCACCGGCCGCTTTTGCCCATTAGAAAGAACCTCAATCGTCCACAGGTAAGCGGACTGGGTCATCACCAGAGTTGGACTGAAATCAATTCACTAGGGGTGAAAAGCGAAATTACAGACTACCGCTGGGATCCTCCCCGCCTCCTCTCTGATATCCTCCTGGAGCTGTTACCCTGTGCTTAAGACGGCCCTAGGGTAAAGATGAGTAATTACCTACACGTATTGCTGAATTCTATAACAAGTGGAAATTTAACTCACTTCTTTTTTCGTCTTTGTGACATGAGGAATAGAATATGGTGAATTAAAGAGGTGGATGTGACACTCTTCCACTCAAGAAAAGGTTTCAAGAGGGCGTACAGCGAGGGAGAGAAATATAATTTGCCTTAGCTCTTTGGGTACTATACTTGAAGCACGGCGATTGGACGAGTAACTTTATACGGAAATGTTCTCATACAAGCCCCCAACATAATATGAAACAAAGCACCTTACATTTTCCCGTTTTGTGTTTTGTTCTTCCATCTTCTTGCGTTTGGTTCAGGTTTTATAAGCCCTGAGGAATTCCCGTACCAGGGTTAGGAATTCAGCGCTGGTGGCAATGCTTTTTTTTAGTATCTCCTCTACCCTCCAGAGCATCGCAACTTGTTACTCATTTCTTTCCGCAAGACACTTTGCAGTGCGTGATGCCTACTTCCATAGGTAAGGGGCGACCGTCTTTGTATTATTACAAATTTAAATCGATTGTTTCTCAAAATTTTCAACCTGACTGTGCTTAAGAATGGAATTCAAAAATGTCAATCCACGACAAATTATATAGACTCTATCACTGTAACATTTTTTATGTGTAGTCATACCCTGTCACATACATAAATTACAAAACTATTTAAGAAATTTAACTTTTCAGAAACGAGTAATGAATAACAAACTAGAGAGAAATATAAAATAGCTTTCGCGTCAAAAATCCTAATCTTTTCAAACCTAACCTAAGTTCTGACAAATAAGAAGTACTTAAACAAATATAGCCTAAGTAAGATTTCAGGTTCTGACTGCGGTGAGTATAAAGATATATATTTTCCAGGGATCTTGCGCTGTGTAGTCTTGTGTCTTAGAAATTTATAGACGTTTCAGAGATTTTAACTGCCTTCATTATCAGAGCTATTGAGCGTGATAATGAAAGGAGTAAGAATTTATAAAACTTCGGCCAGTTCCTACGAGACTACACGACACAAGAGTCCAGAAGGCTGTCATCTTTATATTCGCCGTCGTGAGAAATTGAAATTGGACTTAACACTACTTGATTCTTAGTTACATAGAATATGTATAGTGAAATGGAATGCTTAGTTGAAAGGTAAGCGGAAGGTAGCACTTGAGTCATGTTTCTATATAATATCCCATAGTTTTCCTGGAGATTCTGAGTAATACCAGAAAAGTACGAGGCAGTACAATTTATTTCTTTAATATTTAATCGAACCCGAGATCTCCCATATACACAGCAATCTTACCAACCGCTACACCGTAAAGTTTGGTGGTAATACTTAATTTTGTTTCGTGGTTTTTCGAGCTGTAAAGTTTCTATATCGTCGATTTGTGGGTGACTGCCAATTTGTTACTTGCAAGCATCGAAGAACAGAGAGCAACCATGTACTTCAGTATATCTCATTTCTGAGTCGATAACGAAAGCGATACCTATCGAAACGAAGCAGGAGCACAAACCTTACTCTGCGATTTTCTGTTGTATGAGTCTTAATTAATGACAACTGAGCTAAAGAGCATCACCTCGTGACGGTGAAGACAATTCAGCAGCTAAATAAAGCATTGGCAGGAGCTCCCGTAAGATCCTACACGCGGTTGCACGTCGTATGAAAAGTTCCCAGAAACACCAATTCTCGTTGGCCGCCTTTTCCTTCCCAAAAACGAACCCTCTCCCCTTCAAGCCCCTCAGAGAAACACAGCTTCTGAAATATTCTTGTCTTTTCCTCACCAAAACCAACCAATCAGGAACGTATACGTCAGAAAACCACCACAGCTTCTAGGTTTGGCGAGGGTGTGTGTGGGGAGAGAAATGAAGGCGCAGTTCTACATTTTGAAGAGGATTTGCTCCTAGGAAATGTGTGTAGAGCGGGAGGGAGGGACTGGAGGTGGGTTTGAGAGACGTGGAGGGATGTTAAAAGGACGCCATGCGTCTTTGCAGAGAGAAGAAACATCAATAATACAGGAAAAGCAAAGAGAGATGGTTCTCAAAACAAAAACGATGTAACAATGTTTTTAGGTTTTGAGTATAATTTTTATCGTTCTTTCTCTCTGTACATTATTTAATTAATACTTTTTCACCCCCTAAATTTTAAAACATGTCTACCAGCATGATAATAATATACCAATATAAATTCTCAAAATCAGATCTCTGAAAGAGAAAAGTCTATATAATAAAGAAACGTGCACATGCGTCACTCTTTCTCTCATGCAGTGACGCAGAGAAACCTTCTGTACGAGTGTACACACAAACACATACAAGCAATCTATTCACAGAAAAGATGGATGGATATTACTAGAAAGTTTGCCGACACAAGCAGCAACGCTGAAACATATTCTGGAGCTTTACCTGGTTCTAATTTCCGCGCGCTCTCTGAGATGAACAGGAAAAAACAAAACACACGCTGACGTATCAACAGTCACGCGGAAATGTTCAACTCGATATATCGCATATCAGCGCGCGGTTCACACGCATTCAGTCTCTTTGTCTTTCCCTCATCTTGCAGTCAAGAGCTGATAAAAATGAGAGAAAAGAGGAAATAGGGAGAAGTTGATGAGAAATACTGTCATACAGACGAGGGCAGGGTCCGCCATTGGTCTGCCTGCTACTGTCATGTCGTCCGACTGACGTCATTATCTCAAGAGACACCTACCGGTAACAGCGAAATTGTAACAAGGTTTGAGATTGTGTAAAATAAGTTATAAAATAATTCTTAACTCAGAATTATAACTGAAATAGATTTACCTCTAGTAATTCCTAAGCCTGAACACAAACCTTTATGCTAACGTCACAAAAAATGTGTTTATAACAAGTTTATTTTACAATTTTAATAACGATGTTGTATCAAAACCCACGCGTAAACATCATGTAATAACGTAGGCCTGTATTTTCCCATCAATTTAATGATTTTATTTAAAATACAAGCACAATTAACAGGTTCGATTTCTAAAGAATCTATACACGTCGCTACAAATTAAATATTTTACTTTTTAAAAAAAAATCACTCAAAACAAGTACAAGTGAAACCAAAACTGGTACAGTTAAATTGGGTACTGACATTCTTCTCACAAGCAATTTCTTTCTACTATTTCAAAATGTAAAACTGCAGTTAACAATACGCTCTGCTTGTATCACCACCTAGCATCACCGTGCATGGGATCCTTTACAAAGAACTTTGAAAACTGTCTAATTTACTAATACATGAATTATTGTCCTGTCTGAGACCCATTCAACTTCTCAATTATTTATTTTCATCCGTCTTATCACAATATTTATTGTGATAAGACGGATGAAAATAAATAATTGTTAGAATATTCACAATATGTCGCAATTACACTATCTTATTCAACTTCTCGTCAAATGGGTATCGGAGGATATTACCCTGGGGGTTAAGAAGTACGGACCATAAAACTGAGTCCTGGCGTACGCGCACACATAAGAGCCTGTAGTCTTCCTTAAGTTAAGTTTGATTTTAACCACGTCAAAATATAAATAAAAATGGCAGGTAAAATGTAAAAATGAACATACCGAGGAAGAGCGTAGATATGTCTTGAAGGTATTCAGAAGTACTAACGTATCCGAGGAGAACTGGATCAATACTGATCACTTATAGAGAGAGTAGGTGAAAGGTGGTTGTTAGGGTTGGGGTCAAGCGTCTGGAGGACATTGAAGATGGGGTTATTAAGGTATATGTTATTATCGTTTAGGCAAAGGTTTTGTTTAAATGTTTGTTGTATATAATATTTTTCTATTGTATCTCTATGTCTTTTATTTTGTACTATTTTTAAAATATCCATTGTTCCTGTTATTGTGTTGTATGCGTGTCCGGTATTCAGAATATGTTTGGCGTATGCAGAATTGTCTTTGTAGTATTTTATAGCTGCTATATGTTCTTTAATATCTTATGTATAATTTTATTTATATACAATTGTGATTAGACGAAAAAAAAACACGAATAATTAAATTCTAATTCAATGACTCAATTATATCAACTTATGAATAAAACTCAATGATCAAAATTATTATATGTTAAAATTACTGTCAAATTAAGCAAGCAAATAAGTTGATTTATTAACTTCCTACATAACCAAGTGTACGCTCTCTTCCCTGAGTAGTCAGTAGTTTAAGGACTAATTAAAAAATTATCCAATGTTATCAAAATCAAAGGCTCATTTTAATTTCCACACATTACTCTAATTTACACAGACTTACAATAATCCAGTTCACATTTCTATAAAACTATTGTCCTCTCTTTAACGTACCAATTTAATTTATCTTGAAGACGTTAATTTGAAGGCCACTTTTCAGGAAGGTAATTGTGGAAGAATTTTAGTTACTATAGTATGATATAATCTTACGACTTTAATACAAAACAGAAAATACTGAAACCTAGTTTTGCAATAACACGTCTCATCATTATGAGTGTCTTAGTTACAGCTGAAAATCAGTTTATCTCAATAAGAAGAGAAGCGGAGAAGCGGGGAAGCAGGGGTGATGAGTTCAGGGGAGACGTTGTAACAGGTACCACAACTCTGTTGCGAAATTCCCACTCATAACCTAAACTTGGTAATTCCATCACGGTCAGCATAATCTGAACACCATGATTATGACAGGCAGGTGGAAGCGATGCAGTGTTAAACTTAAACTCTCGTCAACCCCTGTACAGAGTAGTGTTAGCTGGCTTTGTCAGCCCGTGTTTTGCGCCCCTAAAACCACCGCCAGCTTCCACCTCCGCAGCACAAACCTCATGGTTTTGTTCAACACAGAGCAGAGCAATTTTACTCTCATAAATAAAAGTCACGAAAAGAAGTGAAAGAGTCGACATCGGATAAAAGAATGCTTTGTGGGGGGACGTCACAGAAAGCAGACATTTGGAAGACCAAGTAGAAGATGGTTACTACAATAAATTCGATATATTTTAAGAAGAACACGGAGGTACCATATCACTAATGCTAATGATCTTCTGGACCATTTCTGTCCCCGTCCCAGACCATAATCAAAACTTATTTCTAAAATCAACCTAACATAATCTTCTAATCTCTTTCTCAGCTCTCAAAGTAGCTTCAGTCCGAAACACAGTCTTTTAATTTGATTCATATTTACTCCGGTCTACTTCACACTTACTTTCCTCTTTAGACAGTGCTGAGTAAGAAAGACAAAGAGAAAAATACAAAATTAAGAAAGAAGGAAATATAGAAAGACAGAAAATAAACAAATAAAGGAAAAGTAAACGAATAAATTGACAGATTATCATGAAATACTATAAAAGAAGATGGTTTACTTCTGGGATGATTCTAGAAGCTTACCGACGTCACAGAGGTGCTTAATTCATCCATTATCAAAACGATGAGCTCACGGAGGCAGCAAAAGCCTCTGAAACGTCAGTCAAGTTCTACGATGCTACATGGCGCAACATCCCAGAAGTCGGTCATCTTCTTTCTGGCAGTCGTGAGAATCTGAAATCTCTCTTAGTAAACCTCAGTGGAGAGGCTAGTGCACCCAAATTCTTTACAAAATTTATTATTCCCTTTATTAACCTTTCGGCAGTTCTTTAAATCTGTCATTCATGTCACTAGTTAAGACATTTTACTCCTTCTGTGAAACCAAAAATGTCGCCGTTTTGTTTACAAAAACCCCACATCGATCCCTATCTTAAACCAAATAAATCTGATCCAAACCTTTAACTCTGTTGCTTTAAGATCAATTTTAATACTATCCTTCCATCTATGTTTATGTCTTCCAAGTGGGCTCTTCCCATTAGGCTTCCAAAACTACGATGTGCGCCTTGTGAGTCCATGCGTGCTACATGCCCGTCCATGGCTATACCTCCGAATAATAGACAATTTTGTCAAATGTGGGACTCGAAGTTACGAGCAATCTGTTAGCTTTGCAATTGAATAAAAGTTTTTAAATGACATAAAAAATAATAAAATATCAGTTCAACAACATTTCTGGATAGAATGTCTAACTGTAAATGTGCCATGACTGTCACTTTCAAAATCCTTACCTACTGTGATTTAAATAACTTCTGAAGTTTAATCTGCGTCGTTTAACATTTTAATTATCAGGCAATTACTATAGGTGCTATATTTGTATGAATAGCTCAGACGGGATCCATTCCAATAAACTAAAAATCACAACTTCTGAGAGTTTTCTGCCTCACAGCGTGGTGTTTTCAGATGTTGAAAATGTATATTTCGAATGGTTATCTCCGAAGGTGGTTGGCTGTTAAAGCTAGTGGAAACAGCCTCCGTCGTTATAACACGTTTCAAAGTTCTCCTAGGGGTCTCTAATTTATTCCTCAAGTCCCAGCATGCAATTCCATCAAGCCTTCCGAAAGGGGGGGGGGGGTCGGGATTCTAATTCCACCGCCAAATGAACACATCCAGTGGATAAAGGCACATGTCTAACAAAATATAGGACGCTTCCTAGCTGAATTTCTCTCCTTCCTTCTACCCATTCATCTATTCATTCGTCTTGTCTTAGTCTGTCAGACATCTCCTGCAATTCAAATAGCGAAAGACAGAGACAGGGCACAAGATGGAGGCAAGAAGAAACTGCAAGAACGGGGCATGTCAACACCTTGATTTTGTGGCTTTTCCAACACCTTCCATGCTACGACCGAGATATCTTGCCTAAAAACCAATATGTTTTACCCTGTTTATATTTGCCGCATTATAATGTAACTGAAAAATAAATACTTCTATTGTCTGTGCTACTTCTTACTAACTGTCGCCGTGAGAAATATATTTTACTTTGTATGGAAATAAATAAAAAAGCAATTATTTACTTGCTAGAACACTAATTTATTACAGGAAGAACGAAACTAATTTCCATAAGAGTATTTTGAAATCGGTTAAGACAACTTATTCAAGCATCCTGTCATTTAAAATCCAAACTATGTATATATAACCTCTGCTGCATATAAAGCATTTTAAAAGAAGAATACAACAGTCTAATATTTAATTTGACCGGGTAACTGACTCCACAATGCACTATCCTTCTAGAACAACTAACAGTTTTGTACTAATATTTAATTTGACCGGGTAACTGAATCCACAATGCACTATCTTTCTAGAACAACTGACAGTTTTCTGCTAGTTACAAAAGTCACTGATTTTACGAAATCCTGATGATCATTACTATATTCAAGAAATCCTATAATTAGACTCTATACTAAGCCAGTTCGATCCAGTTCACATAAACTATTACTTTTCATATATTTTTAAAATAGTTCTTCTGCAATTGCGTCTGCCATGTGACCTCCTTTCTCAGAGGTTTAGTAACCAAAAATTTGTAAGTACTTCTTGGCCCTCCTGTACATGCAACCTTTCTTGTCCATCCTATCCTCTCTTATTTGATAACAATAATATTAAATGTAGGAATATTGATTCAACACACTTAAACATAAAAATCAATTGTGGTTCTTTAAGTCATTGCCCTTTACCTTAAAGAGGTTGAAGAAACGACTTTTGTGCGGAAAAGACCCTAGATTTTTGTAGAAAATGAAAAATCCTAAAAGTTCTTGACGATGGTGAGTTACTTGAATAAAAATTTCCTTGGATATTTTCCATCGTCTAGTAATATAATAAAATAGAAGATCGACGTTTCAGGGATAGAGTCCCATATCCGAAACGTCGTCTTTCTAGTTTATTATTTTACTAGACGATGGAAAATATCAAAGGAAATTTTTATTCATGAAGAATCCTGACTTTTTATCATATAAAACTAAAGGTTAAATTTGAATTCGTGTCTAGCTATCTATCGTTCCATGAGTGCATGTATGGAACGTGGAGATAAATCTCCACGCATTCTAGAGCACGATACTAAATGAAGGTTCGTCAGGTTTCGGCTATTGTTAAAGGTATGGAGTCGATATATTGGATAAAAGGTTGGGCGGAACCGACAGATGGTCTAGACGTGGTATGTCTGTCAGAATTCAAATCCCGGCCAACCGGACATTAATTAACATCTATTACGAAATATTGAGTAATTCCATACTACTGCTACTGTTGTTGCGATAGGATGAGACTGTCTTTGTGGAATATGGCCGCTAATGAGTCCATGTTTATTCATGTAAGGTTACAGGTTACAGCAGTTATTCATTCTTGGTTCTTGAAATATGAACTCCTTTCTTATTTATTTCACTCCCTATAATTATAAATCTGTATAGCACTCTATATTATATTAATTTAAAACGTATTTGTTATTTATATTTTCACAATTTGCTTTTCCCTCCACTTTATAAGAAGTCACAAATTGAAAACACCCTGTCTTTGCGTGCAGCAACTTTTTCTCGCCACGCATGAACGCGCCCAGAGTATCGCGTTTCGTTTGTTTTTCTCAGAAGAAGCCAGTTGCTTGTTACTGCGCGAGAAGAATTTGTTGGTTAGGTTAAACTGCAGCTGTGTAGCAATTTGAAGGTAATTTAAATGCAGTTAGCTCTTGTTTTGTTTCTTAATGTAACTGAATGTGTACTGTAACTTTAAATTTTAATTAGTTTCGGATTCGTGTAGTCTGCGTAGCGATATTTATTTCCCATTATCATCAAGTTGCAACTTCAGATAGCGTTGCTGCATAGTGGAGTCGCTGCCATTGAAATATGTCCGACAGTGTTTTTGAAAAATGGTGCTCTCTTGTAGCGATACCAGATACAGTGTGCGGAATTTGTGAGTGGTCCTAGGTATGAAGACAGATCGGAGCGGATATTACTGTGTTACGAAACAATTCCTACAGCAGGCTACGATGCTGGCGATTTGTATAATGAAGTTGTGTACTCGGACATAATACAGCGTGTTTCAGAACAGCTGTGTTACTCTTGGAAAATGTTGGAAATTGGTTTGGTTTAATACGTTTGTTAGTGCTATACACAACAGGATAGATGTTTCTTCAAGATGCCTGAAACAACAAACTGCAAACCTCGTCGTGTGACAGACGTTTGAGTATTTGGTGAGTACAAACAGATTTGTTATTTTCTACATGTGTTTGTGTGTATCCTATACAAAGTGAGACATACATACGGTATTTCCTCGATTTTAAGATGGTGTACAAGAATCTATATAGTGATTTTTTTCGGCAAAACCTATTACTAAATTAACGGTGTGTCTTACAGTCAAAGGCGTCTTCAAATCGAAGAAGATACTTAACTTTCTTTCATAAGACATTCAAATGTTAACAATCCTGACTAATCTCCAACTTCTTAATTTGTCAGTTCTTAGTAACTCAGAAATATTTACGTAATTTTTAATCTTCTCAATCGAGGTCGATATCAATTTCACATTTTGGACATGAAATGGTAAAACTATTATGAATATTGATAGACAAGCGTTTGGGAGGAGACATTCTTGTCCATTTCAAGATATTATCCTGGTATTTGATGATGAGGGCCTAGTCTCAAAATGTATCCTATGGATAGATGTTAATATATTCTTCTTATTTATCGATGCTTTATTAACTACAGATGCTAGGCCTATATAGTGTGAAATGAGATGAGAGGTCATGAATTTTTAATAGGCCTAAATAAGGAATTTGAAAGAGGAATTTAGAAGTAGGGTTTGAGGTTCTCACGGTGGTGAGTATAGAAATGGTCGTTTTCTTGGTTGTAGCTCCGTGCAGTCTGGTAGAATTTTACCAAAGTTTTAGAGGTCCTTGTTATCTCCATTATTAGAACGATGATCGTCTTGATGATATGGATGTCTGAAACATTCGTAACCTCCTACCAAACTACAGAGCTCTACATCCCAGAAGACCGTAGAGAAACGTATAGCTTATTTGAAAGGTATTCTGGTCGGAAGGACAGGTATACTATTAAAATGTATCATCGTAAAACAATGTGAGGTTAGGATGGGTATCACTAAGTTTTAATTCAACTTTAACACAACTTATTGTTGTTTTATATTGATCCAAATCTAGGTGTCACACACATCTGGGCTGTGATAACTCAGTAAAGTCACGAATCAGTGAATAATTCCAACGTTATTTAACGATACTATTTCAATTACAAAGCTTCGAATGAGTAAGGAAAATGGTTATGAATAGTGAATGGGTAAGGAACTGGGAGGAGGCTATTTTAGTCAATTTTCGGAGTACTGTCGATAAATTCGCCTGGAGAGACTGGGAAAAACCACAAGTAAACCTCAGTAATTATAGTCTGTAGACCGGCAGAGATTCCAACCGGATGTTTTAGTTCTGCTGATACGTGGCGTTTCATTGCTGTTCAGTAGCTGACGATACCACTTACCTCGGGTTCCCTAATACTCCCTACACACTCTGCAATTTTGGCTGATGATCGTTGTTACGGCCGCTGCCATCTTGGTTAAATGGAAATCAGAAGACAAAGGCACAGAGAGAGACTTGCACCATTAGCAAGATGTTCTCTCCACATTCCTCCAGCACTTCACAAACCTGAGAGATTGAAGACTATTCTAAAGAGCCATCTTAGTGACGTAAGCCAGTCACAGCAGAGGATTCATTAAGACATTTCGGTAATGTTGAGATTTCCTTAAGAAGCTCCTCCTTCGGAACACATACGTATAATGTTTCATTTCAGATTTACTTCCCCCTTTGTAAGTGCACTTGCTTGTAGATTATTAGCAATAAAGTAACACTTTAGGGAATAGAGTGTTATTTTAGAGCTAGGTCTATACGTCGATGCTAGAAATGAAAATTCTAAAAGGTTTAAAAATTTACTCAACTATTTTCAAATCTTTTGAAGAACGCTAGGATAGTAAATCTAGTTTTACTGACGGAAGCCAGGCTAGAAATAAATTTTAAGATATGCAGTTAAATGGAATTTCGAAAAATGTTGTTCTGTGGAGTTTTACAAAAATTTGTCAACACAGATTTGAAGTAAAATCACAAGAAATATCGGACACTCCCCACAGAAACCTGTGCGATTTTTAGGCACATTTCAAACGTCAATCGCTAAGTTAAGTTAATTTTTTATCGGAGCGAAAATGTTTGGATAGACATTAGTTCCCCAGAAAAAATATAGAACACGTCAGCAACACATTTCTTACCTGAGTGGCTCATTACTCTTGAAATGAAACCTCTCCTCTATTTTTCGAAATTTTATTTTGGAATTTTGTGACTTGTTAAGTAGACTATAGACATCAGGTGTTACAGTGGAAACACGAAATCAGAGAAACGAGTTACTTTAAAATACTGGGATGAAAAGATTAAAGGAAATTTGCTAATTTTATATTTCTTCGACGTTTATTTTTGTCTGGTAAATAATCTCTTATCCGTAAGGTGAATAGTACAGGCTGTGTACAAAATGTATGTGTATCTGAAAATTGGCTCTTCTAAGTAAGTACAACTTGCATCTGCTAGGCTTACCTACCTCTGTGCCATATTTACGTCTGTACGGCCATAGATGTATCTTGACTTGAACCTCAAAGAGATAAAAAATATTTCCTCATATCTAATACAACAAAGGAGACAATAGGCCAGTATTTAATCTTGTATCACAAGGAGAAATGTGTGAGAGAACGCCATCTTGGTAAAATGTAAATTCTGGTTGAGAAACAGGACGAAGAGGAGAGAGGGGTGGCTGAGGATGGGGGTAGAACGCTGAGGCATGGTGGAGCTATTATTAGATTTTCTCTCCCTGTCTTCCTCTTTCGAATTTGTAACTCCACTCAAATGTATTTCTACTCAAGTAAAACGTATTACTGTGTTACTCAGTACCGTCTCCTTAGCCGCTGTAAGAGCAAGACAGCTGTAAATCTAATAGCAGAACATTACAAAGTTACTGCATTTTGGCACGGAATTATCACCTCTAAAACCTACTCCTACATTAGTATAGTTAATTATAAAACAAGACATTTATCACAGAAAATGGCTTCGTGTTGAGTTTTAATGGCTGAGTTGAAGGTTGCTGTAAATGTCTCTTAAGTCTGTTATATGTTACAAGTATTCTGTTATGTTAAGACTTACGACAGAGCCACTATTGTATGTACTGGTACCACCATCTTAGAACTTAGGAAATGGAAATCATTCGCGAGTGTGACATATAGCACGATACACAGACATGCAGCAGCAGTCAGGTAATTAGATTTCATGTTTCATGAGTTACGTGAAAGCACTTTGATATAAAGGGCCTTTGTGCAAGGAATTAAAAACATCTCATAAGATTGCTACAGACATATAAGATAGATGCTGTACATTAACGATCAGAAAATAGTATAGCATAACTCATCATGGCGAAACTGCAAGTCTATGCCTGAAGACACGCCATATAAATGCTCTGACAATTATCACGAAATTTATCGACATGATTAAGAACTATACAGTAGACGTATAAACCGTACTAATGATTTAATTAATTTCGTATATTCAAGTGCTTAATTAATAGCATAAAACAATTACTGTTAGGCACTGATAACCCAATAATAAAATAAAAATAATACAGCAATAATATTTATGATGTTGATAATAATGATAATAACAACAGTGATGATAGTGATTAAAGACTTCATTCGGTTTTTGTTATAAACGATTTCAGCAAATGCGAGAGGTCTGAAATTTTAACTCTCATCTGATGCATATTCTGTATAAAGTTTTGTATGAACCTTTATCAAATAGCACTCCTGCTTCGTATTTGGAGGTTCCCGGGTTCGTATCAATGCCCGCAGACCACTTATCGAGACTAAGGTTTTTTGTCATTTTCCTCAGTCTCCTAAAGCAAATACTGGACTCGTACTTTTAATTAGGCCACTACCGTTCCATTATATTTTATTTATAATTCATTATTCGTTAATCATTCTATCATTTTTCAGTTAACTTTATATTTCTTGGCTGCTTCAGAAGGATTATTTTAGTCGCTTATCTAATTAATTTCGTTTAATTAATCAGTCATTTGGTCAGTCATTGAGAAGGCTTTTACATGATTGATCTTTATGTCCTTTGTTCCGGTAATGCACAAAGCAAAACTTTCCCAACTTCTGCCTGAAGTAGAACTGAATACCACAACAGTAAGATTAATTAAAGGTGTGTGGCAGCACCTTAAGGGATGTCCAGCCTCTCAGATTATTAACCCCCGTTTTCACTTGCCTTTGTGAAAAACACGGAACTCTGTAACAACTTGAATCTCACATGACGATCCCGCGGCATATTTCATCCTACCCGGAAGTACCT
>NW_019060708.1:31846-66432 GCF_000696155.1 Zootermopsis nevadensis | reverse complement strand
AATCTGTGTTTACCAATTTTTTTCATGCATCATCGAATTTCCTCCAGGGAAAACACAGGAAAGTACCTTAAGGCTAGACCAAGACCATTAGATTCCACGTCGTATCACGTAATTTACAATTCTTCCGTTTGACATTGCAGTTAAAAACGTCATTTAATACGCCAGTAAACGTATTCGTTATAAAATGTATTTGTATCAATGACATCGAAATAAAAGGACCAGACTATGTTGAGCGGCTAGAAAATCTTGTAAAGCTCACATCCTGCGATGGTAGAGTATACCACGGTCTGATCTACAAGCTAAGTAAACCTCATGATGTTTTAATAAGAACTAAATGATTTTTTGCAATAGATAAGGTCAGGGTTCCAGTTGATATCTGAGGTTCTCAAGGCGGTGAAGATTACATTTTTGTCCTCCTGGATTATGACGCTCTGCATACACGTAGATATATGAAAGTCTCTGAGAAACATATTGCTTCCATATTCTGGGCCGAAGATTGGAACAGTATGTCTCTCCGAATCTACTAGTACACACTGCATCATAACCCAGAAAATAAACTTTGTCGATAAAAACAAGGTTTCAGTAATTTTAAATAATCTGATTTGAGGTGCGGGTAGGCATTTTTCGTTGTGGACTGAGGAAAATCATTAACAACGACAGTCAGGATAGCCGATCTCTGTGCCGAAATTTGGAGATACGACCTCCGAAATTCTGAGCTGGACACTCGTCTGCTACGTTCGGTAAGGTCATGATATATGAAGGAAGAAATAAAGATATTTAAGAAGTTGGAGCCGGTGACGAAGTGTTTATGGATATTGCTGTGGAAACTGAGGACAATGAAGACGATTCCAGGAGGCCTATATTTGTGATGTAAAGATCACAGAGGCATCAAAATGATGTTAAGATAATGACAAGTAAGATGGCTGACAATGGGTTCTCTCTGTTTTGGCCAGCCAGTGCAGAGTGCGGCTGAATTTCCTGATCTCTCCGCCTTCGAGATAAGACCCTGCTACAAGAGGACTTTTCTTCACGTCACATTTTCTGAAGGAGGCCTTTGTTTCTAGCACAGTAGCAATGCGTTACGACGTAAGGCGGGCTCTTACATAAATTCATATCCTCGTGTGAGTTGCTTCTGCCCTAAAAGACCACAGTAGCGCGAGATCTCTTCTGTCAACCGAGCTCCGGATTAAATCTAATTATAATTATTGTTGTTCGTATTATATAATAGAAGTTAGATGCATGGTGCAGTGGTGTGGGAGGAAGTCTCCTTCAGCTATACAGACAAGCAAACAAAGCGACCGGGATGGGGGTTCATATGGCTGGTTGCGGGTGAAAGTGGGTTAAGTCAAATTGATCCAGTCACAAGTGTTCCTCGTGGTTCCGTCTTCGAAACACAGGTTACGAAATGAATGTACTTGAGATCAAAATATGGTCTGTAGATACAAGTGAACCGTACAAACCTTTCCTTTTTTGTGTGGATGCTTAATATCTCTAGTCCTGTTGAAAAAATATAAATTACTTTTCTGAAAACGTAATCATGAAGATGTTTGGATCAAAGATAGACGAAAGTTTGCAAGAAATTTAAGGAATTAAGTGAAAAATTTCATAATTTATACAGGTCACTTGTATTGCTAGAGTGGTAAAATCAAAAAGTTATGGACTGGGTGTGCAGCATGGAGGAGAGAATTTCTGAAATGTTAAAAGTAAAGCTGTCCCACTATACGCCACTTAGGCGCTTGGGGGGGAGAGAAGTATAACTACTAGTCTTTCTTAACCTCGGCAGTACTTGGAAGTGGGTGGTTGTTGAAATATTATGGTGAAGGGGCCATTTATTAAGCGGTCATCTGGAACACTGATAAGGATATTTTAGAGTATCATTAAGATGGCTTTATATGATTAGTGGACAAAACAGATTGTTTACATTTGTTATTTTCATAAGATCAAGCTGTCAAATAAGACTGTCGTCTTCATACTCGCTGCCGTGAGAACCTAAAATTTCGCCATATAACTATTTGTTTCACTATTCATCCACAATGTCCTGCATGCAGACCCCAGTTGAATAAGGTTACATAAACCGTTGTTGCTGCAAGTAGTGACATTATAATCGTAAACAAAGTTTGTGTTGTGAAGGAGTTACGACACTCCATGGCCTCCTTGAAGCATGAAGCTTTTCAGAGGAGGCCTTGCATATCGGAACTAGAGTCGTCATAATGAAAACAAGAATGTTTGGAACACCCACATTTGCTGTTATCTAATTTCGGAGACATCGTCTCAAAGATTCCGAGCGGACAAGGGGGGAATTAAGTGTAGCCCGTAGACCGCCCTTTATATGCAAATGTAACCCATGTTTAGAGATAAAGGAATTAATTTATATTTGTTCTGAATAATTTCTTGTTTTACTGTGAGCGTATGAGACGCAACTTTTTGCGAATATGTTTAATTAAAAATTAGCGCAAATAAAAGATTTTTCATTTAATAATAACTAACTAACAGAGCTTTTTTTTCAAGAGGCTGATAGTACACTCAGCTAGCAGGACATGCGCAAAACGTGTCATAATAATGTTACTTCCTCCCTGTGGTTCTTTTATAAGAGGCCATGATAAATAGAATGCGGACAATACAAGTTCGTATAAAACTACCACATCCGAAATGTATTATTCTATAACCAAAAAATCAGAAGCGAATCGATTGAGAATAAGGACATAATGCGAAATAATAATGAAAACGAGAAAAAATTAGACAATTTATTTGTACTTTATTTAACGATCGTGTCAGTAGCTCATTCTGTAGACCTTATAGCGTCGCAGGACACGATTGTTAATGAACTGGAAAGTATTTGGAAGGAAGCAGTTGTGGCCTAAGTAAACGTACTACGCAAACATTGTCTGGATTGGCTGAGGAAAATCACGAAGAAACTGTCAGTAGAGCCGATCTTCGGGCCAATATTTAAAAGAGGAATGCAAACAACTCGGCCAGGACTTTGAAAATAAGACGAGAAATTTGTGATAATATTAATGTCGTAGAAAATTTGTAGGAGAGAGGAGAAGAAGAATAAGATTCTATGAGCGAGTGTAGTGTACCTGCTGTCTCTTTGGTCAAAGATCAGTGTATGAGCACACAAAATCAGTAGTCGGAACAGAAGAATATGTATTTTAGTATCCGTTGTGTTAAGTTATGGTGATTTCAGATTGACAAAGTTTTGTAGTTCTTCCATGAAATTAGGATGAAATATGATACTTAAACTCTTTGCCCTCTTCTGTCCTAATTGAATGCTCCAGCAAGTCCATTCTCTGTAACATGTCCATTGCCCTGTTTCAATGTACTAACTGTTGTCGCCTCCAAAGCCCCTTCAACACGACCATTGTATCGTCTTTTGTCTATCCATGGCGTATTGTTGACAGCGTAGGCAGTTGTGGTTTACAGCCACAACACTGCGACAATGAATAACATTGTGTTACCAAGAGTATACACGTTTCTTGCTATTTGTTTCAGTTCCTTAATTTGTGGGGTTTCCTCAGTTCTTTAAACGTTTGTTCCAAAGTTCTGCCTGTTTACTGAAATCTTAGAGGTATAACAAAGGCATTGTGCTCTAATCTCCTGAATTTCGTTTGCCTTTGAATGTTAAATATGTTTGTCTTTGTACTGGAGTAATTGTGACTGCTGAGACAGATGTTGTTTTGTTTTCCTGTCGTCTTGTCTCTATGCTTCATTTGTTGCTTATTGTGGCCGACGCATTGTTAAGGAAGAATACGTGCTTCAGTGTGACGTCATAATTCTGGATGTGCCCAAATAAACCAAATTCTCTACACCTCAGACACATCCACAAAATGCACTATGGAGTTTAGGGTTATAATGTGGCTATAGGACGTCCAAACGAGAATTTATCGATCTGATATTTTCGTATAGTTTTTAAGTGGCATGTAGATTTGGATGTTGAAAAAAATACTACATGTGTTCTTAATCTTATTACTGGCCCCTTTACTCCGGGTAAACAAAGAGGAAATTGCAGTTATAATTACAACTCTCTGAAGCCGAAACTCGTCTAAGTATTTTATAAGAATTCAGTCCGTACTGGAAAGAAAACACAACACAACAACCATTGTGAAGATAAAGTGGTTAATGTTGTTTAAGTAAATAATCGCTGTTTATTATAAGAATCACATAAATCTAGTAAATACACTCAGTGGTAAAGATGCAGATTTGCTGAATGTTAAAGCGTTTGGTACAAATATGTGCATTGAAGGGTTAAGATAATTTAATTTCTTTATTCTGAGTCCAGCCAAGTGCCAAGACTAAATTTAGGCTCAAAATGGGAACTGAGTGTTTGATAATTTGCATACTGGCCAGTCCTGTCGCAGATAGAGAGAGAGAGAAACGAACTTGTAGAATGCGGATTGGTGTGGGAAAAAAGACGTAATTAAGGGAAACTTGCCTATTGAGATCGTTAATTTAAGCTTTATCTGTTAAAATCGGGATGTCCAGTAACCTATGCCCGTGCTTAACTTAAATTTGAAAAAGTTTCTTGAACGTAATTTCTTCAGTTGAACTATCGAACATGCAAAACAGTACGATAGTCCCGTTAACATATTGACGGTAAGTAAGCGTCATAATAAGGTGTTTTGGAAGCATGGAGGTAAAGATCCGTGCCCTCTGGACCTACTGAATGGTACTACTTTTTGTCATAACCAAAGTGTATTTCTCGAAGCCGCGGCAAAACTGTCAGCTGACTTTCCTGTGTTGAGAGTTTTGAGCTGTCTTCACTCGTCTATGCTCTGGTGTTCGTGTTGGAACGTCGTATAATTTTGCTGTGTCCTTGAAGTATGAAATATGGTGACAACTACTATAGTGTCCTGGTCCCTTCTTATTGCTATGTCGTAACATATAGGCCTATAAAAGAATTAAAGAAATTATGATGCAGAGATCTCCGATGGCATGCTGATCATACAAAATTTTACGAAACCCTGTCATTGTTTCTCCACATCTGGTATGTAAAGTACGCCGATCTGTCTCCAACGGGAAGTACAGGCATAATGAACAATTATGGCAACTTCAAAATCTCAACGCTGTAACTGCTTGAAAAATAATATGAACACATGGGACTCAGCACCTGAGAGAGTAAAATTACCCCTGAAATTTGCAGATTATCATTAAGAAATGCAGAGGGCGTTGAGGTAAATTTCCACGCGTTCTTAATCTCAAAATTTACAGGAGTCCCAGCTTCACACCCTAGCCGCATCCTTTTTTCTACACTAAACAAACACAAGCCTTATTAACACAACAATCAATTAATTAGTTAATCAGATCGAAAGCTAATTATTTGTGTATTCGATTAATTAATTAATTTACTAAATTTTTTATCTGATTCAGAATTAATGTGTTTATTTGCATCCAAATTTTTGGGTTTTCCTTACACGTAAGTCGCTCTTGCTTCCACTGTGCTCCAGTATGTGCGTGCGGTCCACACAATCGTGTGACACAGTTAGCTCTGGTTATTATTATAAGCCGCTGTACTTGCCCCAGATATGGGGTCAACATTCCGAGCTCATGTGTTAATGGTACCCAAGAATCTGCTTCCTTCCGTGTATAGAATGTTTACACCATCTAAACCGCCGGCCTTCCAAGATTGTGCAAAAAGAAATCTCTGTTCACCGACGAAAAGTATAAATTTATTTGTAAACTCCCTCCGATAAACACCTTATGACAAATCCCTTGAGAATCAAGATTCGAACGTGCAAATAGCCCTCGGGAAAGTTGATTTCTGTCTATGATAATTTACAATATCTCAGTAGCTATTAAAAGATCAGATGTTTTAAATGCTGTTACATATTCTTATTATGGTTGATCTTGCGTTGTTATTTTAATTACACTGAAAAAATAGTTAACAAAATGATGTGATAAAGTGGTTAAATCTAATTTGTGTGAATTTAATTTTAATTCTGTGACTATAAGGACCGTAGTTATTTTGCATTTTAATTACCCTTAATTTTTAATATCTAATAATTAAATGACATGTGAGTTTGTTGTTGAACTTGATGTTGGCTGTAAAGCAAAAACATGTCGATCTTTAACTAATAAATTACTTGTTTAATTATCTAGAACTGTGAATGCTAAAGTATAAAAAATCTGTTTTGTGTAAGGCGAACTGATATTCTATATGTAGGCGATGATAGAGGCAGTAAAAACCTCTGAAACGTCGGTCAGTATCTACCAGACTGTACTGCGCAACGTCCCAAAAGATAGCCATCTTGTGTCGTATCCTTTTTTTGGAGCAATTTTTTTGTCAACCATGTTTGTAATGTTCAGCCTTCGTATGTCTTCATTTTGTAGTCTTTGTCTTAAAAAGAAGTCTCAGTAGCGATCTAAGAAATCATCTTTCGCTTCTGTTCTCTTTAACCCCGCACTGCGAAGTCACAGCACCCGCTGAGTTACTAGATACGTTGCCGTCATTTATACCGCGCCTGCTGGGCGCTGGGTGCGAGATTACCACTACTGCTCTTTCCTGATTCAGAATTACATCATTGTAGCACAGTACCACTGTAACACTGGCTGTATATTCTTGTACTAACTGCCTGAACATTTAAATTATGCAGTTACATTTCAGTCAAACGGGTTGCTTCAGACTCCAAATTTACACTCTGCATGTGTCCGGTTCAAATCTCAGTCGAGTTAAATGCTATCCTGATTAAAGTTTTATGCGATTTTTCTCAAATTATTGCCGTTATTAGTCTTTAAACTACGCCATGATCGAGATTTTACAAGTCATTACGTGCTAGCATGATTTTTTTTTTTTTGGGGGGGGGGCAGATGTAGGAAAAATTTACAAATTTTGTTCAAGTCGCTTATATGTAGATCTAAATATAATGTAAACTAATGACATAGCATCTGTGATCAAATATTAAGATTTCAGTTCGACAATGATAACGGGGGGGTTGAAAAAATAAGTCGTCTTATTTGTTAAACTAGATATTTATTCAATTCTAAAGGGTTCTGACGATGGTGGATTACACTTATAATTATTCATTGTCTGGAGACTAGCTCCATCTGACGGACCCAACTGAGTAGGTATCTCTCGCCTGCAGACGAAAATAGAGTCAGTTTCCGAAACGTCGTGGTTTCTTCTTTTGGACAAAGACAATGGAAAAAGTACAGACAATGAATAAATTCAAGGAGATATTTGTTCCTCTTCTAAAGCTTTCAGGAATTATTATTGTTGTTATTATTATCTGTGATTTGCAAAATTTGTTATTTTATCTTCTATCGATGATAAGGATGTTTAAATTTGTTGGAGTTGTTTGCCTCTTATTTTTACCTGTCATTGGGTTTTAATCTCTTAGTTGTGATAAAAATTAATAGGTCTGTATTCTTAGATGTCTTTGAGACGTTAATAAAGTTAGCTCTCGACATAAAACAATCAATGGCATTCAGTTGCAAAAGTATAGTTTTCTTTTAGAGTGTTGTAATCTCATTTTATTTGAAAAGATACTGGCAACAAAATTAACACCATTTTTAGAAAAGTTAGTAAAAATTACTAAGTTTCTTAAATATAAACTGCTGCTATCAATTTCTGATTGCCATTTCACAAAATTATCGTCTGAAGCAAGAGGTGGGAAATATTCTTCAAGCTTGGCGTAAAATAATGAACCACTGAAGCCAAATATGTGATATTTTGTGTGGGAATTACGAAATAACTTTTTGATATTATAAATACGTGTGCCTTCTTGCAGTAGAGTAGCTAATTCTGAAAAATCTCTAGTATGTTTGTAATGTTGGGACACTTGCACAGAAATAGACCTGTGATTTGCGTATGTTTTCTAGTACTGTGAACACGTACTGCTTCACAGTTAAATTCGCCATGTATTTAGAAACTTCTAATCTTTCAACTCCCGTGGTAACTACAAATATATGTCCTACCTACTTTAACAATCTTAATTCTGAAGTTTATATTTAGTAATCATGGATTACATCCTTAAACAGCGTTAACCAATTGATCCTTGTAATGCTGACTTGTGTTTTCTTTGTGATACTGACTAAATTCTTAAGTATTTCTCAGGCATCCATCGGCGTCGAAAGGTTAAAAAATATATGTCAGAGTTATTTAAAGAACCGCGTCTATGCTCTATTTCTTAACATATCTTAAGCTTCTGCAAAGGGATATAACTTAGTAGCGGCAGATGTTTCGTAGCTGGGATTAGAAACAGAGACCAAATGTTTACCGCTGGCATAACCGGCCCGGTTCATCCAGTATCGCCCTACTGATTCGTCAGGTGTCGTGTTTGAGTAAGGTCAGTACTGAAGGAGATCTTGATCCGGTTGTCGGCAACTCCTTGAGAGTTTAGGGTGAACGTCCCTCGACCCTGAGAAATTCTCTTGGTCGGGTCTGTTACAGCAAAGTGGCCAGGATAGGCCAGTTGTACTTTCCCATGTTGACATTATAAAACTTGTTACTCATCGTCCTTAACTGATAAGGTCTGCCTAAGGAAACGAGAATGATACTCGTGTGTTAACAGATGAGTCTGGCCAAACCACATGTTGAATATATTTCAAATTAAATGCAGCTTTCTTCTCAGATGTCAGCCTACCAGTTTTTAAAGCAGCATTCGTCCAGGATAAACAACGTCCTGTTATACGTACGTAAGGTCAGTTCTGATCTTCATAGATTGGCTAGGATAAAACATCTGAAGTCCTGTAAGCGGTCAACTGTTTATTTGTAAAAGCCCACATTTCACTTGTATTACTTTTATCTGATTCTCTTTAATTTTCTTCGTTTGCTGTTTCTTTGTCTTGTTTATTCTTCTAGCCTCTTTTATTTCTTTGTATTTTAGTTTATTCTCCCTCTTTCTATCGATTTACATTCCAACAATAAATTTTCGGGTTTCATGAAACATGACATTAGTTGAGAAACTTAATGATTGTAATCTGTTCAGGGTAGAATGTATGGCATAAAATCGTGTAGTGTGTCTATATGTCTTTATACTGTTTCAATGGTATTGAGAGAGAATATCTGTTACATTCCCTCTTCGACTTCTGCCACTGTTAATCTCGTTGTCTGTAGCGGAGTGGTTTTCGGTGTCGGCATTATTCCCGAACAAAAGCAGGCCATTTTCGATGTGTTCTGTAAAACACTCCAGTAGACGCTATTAAGGTATGTGTGAGGTAGATTCTTCATTAACAAACAGCACTTAGCAATTAGAATTCCAATTCCGAATTAAACATCGCCAGACAAGTTTCAATTTAAAGTGTCGTGTTCTACATTGCTGAAAACCGCCTCTTTTAGAAAGGGTTAAACGAATGTCTCTTTTAATTCTATGTCTTGTTTTGTAAAGTTACAAAACATTCTAAACTTTCTACCGTTCGATTATAGATCGTGGTACAGTGCAATAACAAATTAAGTATTGGTTTATATATTTAAATATATTTTGATTAAATTATAATTCTACCAGATTTATATTATACTCAGAACTAGAGTAACTGTATTTATATTTTAGGCGCGTTGCTAACGTTGCAGAGAACCTATTAAAATGTATCCGTCCGTCTGTCAGTCTGTCTATATGTGTGTGACAACTCAAGAACGGCTGAAAGGATTGACATGAAATTTGGTATTGGGGAGTTTTACTAAAATGTGCCTAATTCTGCTCATACTGGGACAATAATAATGGGCATTTTACAAGAAATATTCTTGCGTTTCTGCATGCGGAAGTCACTGGGTGGGGAATCTCCATTCGGATAGTTTTTACGTGCAAAATTCCCCTGCAATCTATAAAGGTTAATGGTCAAATTCTGGTAAACGAGCCAGAGTTGTGGCCTTACACGTACGTTTCCTAATTTGTTTAGTTTTATACGTATGCCCAGTATGTGCTTGGCTGGTAATTTTTACAAGACCCAACCAATGTATCAACTTAAGTAAATATCAAAGTTTATACGCTGACAAATAAAAGTGGGAAGATTAGTTTTTTTTATTTAATGGCGTTATATAACGTTTGGCGTCATGTGGAAGGACGACCGTGAATAGTAAGCATTAAGAAATGTTTTGAAAGAAACTGCTGTGTTTCAGTTCAGTTTATTATCCTAGGATTAAACTGATTTACTAAGGAATATCGCGAAACCTATGACAGGGTAATCGACCTCCCAGCCGAAAATCGAGCATCGGAAGTCTCGAATATGAAGCACAAGCAATATTCAAGAAAAATGGACCTTTCATGATGTGGGTCCTGAGTTCGAGCAGCTGTCGTGTGTTATTTTACAGGTCTGCACAGAACAGGACGCTCGTTACCTGTTGTCATGGTTGAGCTTATCAGTCCGCTACATCAGTCTGGCGGATTTGACCTCCAGACTGCACCAGAACTGCACTCTGTTGCTTGCTGTTAGAATTACAGTTTCCACTGAAGGTGTTTTCTTTCTGTCGAAGTTTATTTAAATGTATTTTGTCAAATGCTTTTGAAATGGTAAGCTTCGTAGCGTCGAATAACAGGATTAATTTTAGTGTTTTGGTCACAAATCTGAAAAGAGAACAATTTGTTATATCTGTTAGCTGCGGATGGGAGTATAACATTGAAACGTGTTAAACAATTACGAATAGCGTAATAATTCTGGCGCTTTCGCCTAAATTTGACCTTTGGCATTTTCTGATAATGCCAGTGACGTCTCAGTTGGGGTCAGTGACCATAGAGTTTTATTAAGGGTATATGACGTCTGTCTGGCTATATGACGTCATGATAAATGATTCCCAACATAATTATTCGGCTGGCTGAAGGTAAAAATACGGCAATTTTTAGTAAAATTTTCCTTTTTCATATTTAATAAAAATCCATTCAGCTTTTCTCAAGTTGAAATATATGCGGACAGATAAGAAGATTGGCAGAAGTTAGGAAGTGAATTTTAATTCCATACGCGATATAAAATGGATCTTGAGGAAGTAATATACGAAGGGTTTGACCGGATTCAACTGACTTTATATAGTGTCTAATGATGAACATTTACGAACATGGGGGTATATAAAAATAAGTTTTCTCTTGACCATCTGAACAAGTGTCAGATTTTTCAGCATGAACAGGCTATCCCAGATTCATATGTATGGTACACAACATCTAAAAAATTGGATTGGTGATCATTAATGGCAAGTTAATGACAATTTTAATTTAGTCAGCACTGGCATGTTGCAACGTAGAACCACCACTTTCGCCTGGTTACACTATAAAATTCACGAAGAATCTCATTCAGGACAGACCTGTTTGGAAAGCATGTCAAATGTCGAATTGAGTGCTTCAGTGCATGTATAATTGTTACAAGTACCCGTATACAGGCCACGTCGATTATCCGACTATAAATAACCTATGCAGTTTATACACCATCGTTGAATAATCACTACTGTTCTAGTGGAAATCCCAAAAATTCTGACATAATTTCCAAGTGAGCGTGACTTTTATAGGTTTGCAGCAAAAAATCGTTGGAGTGTTTTCGCTGTTAATGTTCACTCTTCGCCTCGAGTTCCTGAAGCGGGGTGTTAACCCCAGCTTCGCCAAAGCGAGAGGGTGTCCAGCGAATATCGAAAAAGCTACCCCAACTACTGTAACAGACATTAGCTGCGTGCAAGGAAAAGTATATATATACCCGTGAAAATCTGTGAATTTAAGAAAAAAAGTGTGTTAAGAGAGAAATTAATTGCATGAGAACGCGTTTAAATTCCCCTGAACTTTTTCGGACCACAGGCGTTATTATAATACGTATATTTTATTTGTTTATATACTCCTTGATGCAGAATTCATAAAAAGTACACATTATATTTAGGGACGCCGCTCTGCGTATTCTGTCACTTCGTCCTTACGTTTCGTCTCTGATTTTTATTACATATATTATCAGGTATTTATTGAACGTTGTCGAGGTTACTTAATTTTGGATCATCTTATAGAAATAAAAACCCTGCTGTACATTTAATTGAAATCGAACCTTGTCGATTTCATAGTTACGATCCATCGCACAAGATATTTTAGTAATATATAAAAAAGAACTTATTAAGAGCCTACAACTTCCATTTGAAACGTTTCTTCGAGTGACAAATATTTACCTTGTACCTTGTCCGACTGGTTACCGTATCTTAAACTAATTTCTCGCGCGGCTTACTCATCGCCCTGGTGATGGAGGCTGCAAAATCGTCCGAAACGTCTGTAAACTTATTCCAGACTACACGACACAATATCGCAGAAGACCCTTTCATTCACTGTTTTACGGTATTGTCTAGACATTCATCTGACAGACCGGGGAATATCACGAAATACCTCAGTGAGGATGGCTGGTAATCCAACCCAGGTTTAAATTAGGTACCTAGAATCGCCTCAGTGAGGGATCATAATTATATGAGCATAGCTCATAACTAAGAAGCACTTGCAATTTATGACTTTCCTTAACGTCGGGAAAATACTAGATGTGATGAATAGTGGGAAAGAACGGGGTTTTGACCTTGACTTTATATAATGATAACCAATTTCTTATAAATGCGGAAAAATTTAATTAAAACAATCATACGTCTATACAGTTCTTTTCGTAACACACAGCTTCGATGTTGGATTAGGAATAGGATCCTTCTTAATCATTTCCGACATGAACATTATCCCCGAAGTTAACTAAGATTGTTTCCAAGTTCCAATCCCTAAGATTTAAATTAGTTGAAATTCAGACGTGCTTGCAAGGAAGGCCTCAGGATCTCCAGACACAAAATTTCATATGCATAAGTAGGCCGACACAAATACTTTCTGCATATCCAAATGGCGAAGACTGGTTTGAAAAGAGAAGTAAAGACCAAAATAAAACGAAAGATTTAAACTTTTCCATTCTCATCCTACACATACAAAAGGACGAGCGGGTAATGCTTGGGAGCCCGGAAGCAATGGATGCTCTTCCACCCACCCCTACCTCAGTGACCCTGAGTTCTACCTTTCCTCCGCTCTCCCGTCTCCTGTCCTCCTCTGTATGATGCAACTTACCTGCAGCTATTGTCCAGCGCAGACCGCTGCACCGACGTCTTGTTGGTGCACTCACTCACTGTGCTAAGTCGCGCTTCGTCGTCGTGGCACCCGTGACGTCCGCCCCGCTGGACGCTGTTCTGCATTTCCCTCTGCTTTCCCATTCGCCTTCGGCTGAAAATCTCATGTTCTTTCTTTCTTTCTCAGCTTACGTGTCGGCATTGTGTCGGCTTCAGAAATTACACATTAATGGTTATTCAACTCGTAAATAAATTAATTGTTCTGTTACCTGTAAAACCGAAGGCTTATCCTCACGCTTTCATATTAAACCTATTCAGTCTGTTCTACACATTCATATTATGATCCTCAAAGTTCTATTTTAATATTATATTCCGATATATTTCAAAGTCTCACAAGTGGCCTATTCCGTTCAGATTTTCCGAACAAAATACTGGCGTTTTGACACATTTTCAAGCCCAGCAATGTAGTGTTGTTAGATTCATTATTAACTTTTTCCTTGGTAAGAAAGACAAAGGGTTGGTACTGCTATCGGAATTAAAGGTCAGAATTATACACTCTGATGGTAGTGCACCTAAAAATATTCAGGCCTAAGTCTACTTACAATAAAATGGGTTAGTTATGAACGTAATATTGGAGATACTCTGCTGCATTGACGTTCCAGATGGTTGCTATCATTTCAAACTCGTTATCAGACTAATAAAATCTTTTACGATCGTTTCTTAATATAATATTTAGTTTATCCTAGTGTTTAAGCATTAGATTCTTGGCCAAAATGATGTTTAACAAGTCATTCTTATATATTATTGGTAAATTACCCTTTTAGAATGATAAGAAAGTCTGTAGTGCTAAAAACACGTTTTTATTGACAAATCTTATAAAGCAGAACATAAAAATTAAAATAATTACTTATCAAATTTAGGATTTAATGTAGTGCAGATAGTGATTTTAAAAATTTATCATCAACTAACCAACACTTCTCTGTTACATGTATAAAGTCATTTATCAAAATTCGTCACTAGTCTGTGTTGACTTGAAACATTTTTTCTTGTTGGTGCTACAGAATAATTTTGGTCAGGACACAGACGACATAAAGGATTCTTGGACTGAGTTTCAGACCATCGCGTGATTTCCCATCACAGGTCCATACAGAATAAACGGAGAAACTTCGGTTATCCGAGCAGAATTCCACCTCGCTATCCCATTTTTCGAATGCCTTCAGACCGCTCAGTTCAGAGTTATACTTCGTGTAAGAATCTGTCATATAATGTATGAGACTTGAGGTTTTCAGGGCTGTAAAAATATGTATTGAGGTGCTCTTGGTTGTGGCCCCGTGTTGTTCTGTAGAAGGTACGTATTGCCTCCATCTTGAAGTAAAGACGATCCTCTCAGACGTTTGTAACCAAGGCTACACAGTACCACAACCACAAGATTACATACCACGTGTCGCGAATTAAGTGATTCATGATCTGGTTGCGGCGACAATTGTTTGTTCTTTACTGGATGAGGTACGGCTTATGTAGACTAACTCTGGCTTCTTTTGCACACACCTACAACAGAAATAGAAGCATAGAAAATTTGTGGTTGTGAAGATGGAAATCATTTACTGCAGCGAAACATGGTCCAAAAACATGCAGGTGCATTATAATGATCTCAAGTGAAAAGATAATGATGTTAGTTGAATTGAGTTGGCTCAGAAGAATTTGTTGTTGAATGAAAAATGAAGGGCAGAAAAAATAATGAATCAGTTAAAGAAATAACCAAATTAGGAAGCGTGCGCTGACGTAACATGTCTCGAATTTTTTTTTCAGAATTTGATTTTTACCATCCTAAATGGCTTGTAAATTTCCCTTCTGAGGAAAAGACGCATGTTAATCTTCATGTAAAGTGACAATCACTTTTATCTGATCATAGCTAAAATTGGAATATGTAGACATATTTTAGTAAAACTGAATTTCGTGAAAATATTTTCTCGAGATGCACAAACGGGGTTGAAGAAGGGATTCATAAATGAAATGAGAAAAACAGGCAAGTTCTTGGTTAAAGGAGAAAAAAGAAGTGCTCAGTGAACTTAAAATCTGTGCGCTTAGTGTTTTGTCCGAACAACAGAAAAGGAATTTGCATGCGATCTGCCGACAGCTGCTAACTTCTCACGCTGTTTGTATTTCTACGAAGCAAAAAGCAATTCCATATGTTCTCACCGAAGTCTTCGCTGAATGACAATAATTTATTCGTTTATTAGTTAGTTGAACTGTAATTTTATTAGTAAAGTTTTTGATTGGTCGGCCGGTTAGAATGCAATGCATATTGAGGCAATCCTACACTTTGTTCGCTCATCCTTGTGGCAAATGTGGAATGAAATTGAATATTTTAGAGTGGTAAAGAGCAGAAAATTTTAGACGTAGACAGCGGGATTTTGATTTTAAGATTAATTAATGGTGAAATCTAGCACTAAGTTCTTCTAAACACTGTTCACAAATTCAGTCTTACCTTAAAAATAAAACACACACATAATGCTTCTATATTACAAAGATCACTATGTTAATGCTGTTTAGGGAAATTCCCTTTGTTTATTCTGAAAATTATACGAAATTCAGAAGTACACTGTGGGCACAATGCAGAGTAGTTGGTCTCTAAAGCAAGCGGTAAGTTACTATCATGCTCTGATGGCTTAAGATTACAAGCAATGTGAAGTCTTACCACTCATTCACGTAACTGTAGCGAGTTTCAGGTTGCAAAGCAAATCTGGTCTTTACTGTGGTTCCTTCTTTTCAAAGTGACCACTAGAAAGTTCAGAAAGAGCCGTGTGGTCAAGCCAGTTCTACAGTCCCAATGAAGCGATGCATTCACCTACCAGGTATACATCTGTGTCCATTCTGCAGTCCCTTAAATTTTAAATAACTATATGGCAGAATTTCCCAAGAATCAAGTTCTGTCCAGTTTGTAAATTCAATGTGTGTAGGACATTTGTTTTATTTATTACCGGCTTAGCAGGAATTGATCCCGTCTTGTAGTACTGATGCACAGCAGAAGTTCTATATTTCGTGAGAGAATATTTTATTTGGGAGCCATACACTGTGGTTATTAACCTTTCAGTTACTCTTTCTGGGCTTGGGAGGTGAGATATCGGAATTGGTGTTGTTGGGGGGGGGTGTGTGTTTGTGAACCATTTTGGACCAACTGGTTGCGAAAAGTCCGAAATAGCTTTCATAGTTTCTCTTACACATAATAATTTACATTTAATATGCTTGGTATTATTATTATTATTAAAAGTAGTAGTATCATCATCATTATTATCCACCTCAAATGTGTTTGTATGACTTCGACTATCAGAGATAAGCCGTATCGAAATGTTTACGTTTTTCAACGTTTCGACAAACAAGCATTTGGAAAATGGCATGAATAGGAGCTGATTTGTGGGACAGAAGAGCGGGCTGTAATATCCTTTGAAGATATCTGTCGTCTGGGTTGTTGCACCGTGTAGTCTGGTAGAAGTTTACCAACGTTTCAGATATACTTACTGCCTTCATCATCAGGGCGATAAGTACTCCAATTCTGGACATACGAACTGGCTCTGTTGATTGGACCCAACTGAGTGGGTTTTACCTGAGGTTGGAGACAGATTCCAGTATCCGAAATGTCGTGTTTTTATTCAAGAAGTTAGATAATTTATTGGAAGTTTTTTAATTGTATTTACTTATTTTGTCTGGCAAAAGTTGTCACGCAGTCAGAGGCGCAGATGGACATAGAGTTTTGTGTTTCTAATTGTCAACTGAAGACAGTAGTAGAACCAGTTTCCGAAACATCGTTTTAATTAAAACGCTTAGATAATGCATAAAATCCAGCAGAATAATCATCGACTCTTCTTTCGAAAATTGTTATTTCTTAAGCCCCTCGCTCAGACTGAATATGGTACAAAGTTAAAACGCTGTACAAAACCATAGCTTTGTCAGATTGCTTCCCAGTCTCACACCAGGTTTCCTTCTATAACTAACATGGTATCTCAAATCTTGGGTCCCTACAAACCCCTTCCAAATACTGATCACACTTATACATCATTTCCTACTCTCAATCTGGTTCTGATATTTAGCTGTATTCTTACGGTCTGACCTGGTGCAGGTCCTGATACAAGAAAGACAGGATTACTTTCAGTGTCTGTAAGTGACCACTGCTGTAGGGAATTTGATACAATGACTGAGACAGACAGTGGTCACTGTCCGTGAGAATTATTAGCAGCTACCCGAATTTACCCAACGGTCATGTTAAATCCAGTTTTACTTGTAAAGAGCTACATCTGCAGTCTGAAACTTGTGCGAGTCCCAAGCTGCAAGATATTGTAATGTAATTCGGAAAATGTTTGAGCCAGGAATACATTTAAGGCTGTGGACATTATTACGAATCTTATTGGATAGATGTAATACATGGAACTTGGGTTCGAATTCTAATCGAAACAAGCGTGGTGCCTTTTTGTGGTACAGGCCACATGATAGCTTTGCTCTGCAAATCCTACTGCATGTCTTAATGAAGAATTTTAAATCCTCCAAAATTAAATAGACTAAAATTAGAATCAGGTTTTGCGCCAAGAATATTATTGTTGTTGTTATGACGAGGCGCCACTTAGATGCAATGTTTCTTGTTAATGTTTATAATGGTTTAAAATGTTGTTTTTCCTTACGTAAAAATGTCGTCGTTCGTTTATTTACTAGAAATTTAAAATATTTTCTAGTTTGCTATTAGTTCCTTACGATAAACACGTTCCCTCTTTCGACGTGTATTAGCTGCAAATACCGCTTGCAAAAATGTTTAAATTTTTAACAAACTGGTTTCAGTTAATTATATTTTAAGTGAACCGCTTGCAAAAATGTTTAAATTTTTAGCAAACTGGTTTAAGTTAATTATATTTAAAGTGCCTTTCATCTGGGTTGTTACGCCGTGTAGTCTGGTAGACGTTTACCAACGTTTCAGAGGTACTTTCTGCCTCCATCATCAGGGCGATAATGATACTGATGATGGAAGCAGGAAGAACCTATTTTATTAATAATGAAAAGGGTAGGGTAAATATTAAGTTGTCCCTTTTAACCTTAATTTATGCTAAATCACGTGTAATAAGATACTAGGCCTATGGAATCTAATTTAAAATGAATACACACGAATGCCAACTATTATCAGAATATTTTTATTGGTCTATTTAACGACGTATGGAGCTATCTCTTTCAAAGTTTTGCATATGTCTCTACAAGTAATGTTTCCCACACATGATACACAACTACGATAATAATTTAGAACAGACTACAAGAAATCTTTTCCCATCTCAGTGATCAAATAAAATTTTCGTATTCAAATCTCAGACATTAAAACTGATAAAGCGTCGTTAAATAAAACTTTGGTGTCATGTTCCCGTATTGGTCGGTGGTCGTCGCGTACCGTGCCGGCAAGTTTGTGGATCTCCTGCCGACAATCTGACTCATACGTTAACGGTCCCTATTACTCTGTAGGATTTGCAGTTCTCACGACAGAGAATGAAGATTGTTACCTTACGGTTTGAAGCTCCTTATAGTCTGGTAGAACGTTACCGACGTTTCAGATATATTTGCTGCCCACACTATCACCCTGATGGTAAAGTCAGAAAATACATTTGAAACACCGACAAACTTCTAATTTTTTAGGCAGTAATCTGAAACGTCGGTAAACTTGTGCAAAACTACACGGAGCAACATCTCAGTAGTCTGTAATCTTTATACTTACAGCCGTAATCTCATATTATCAGTATGATTAAAATATTTTCAATACGTAATCTCATTTGACTCTTTCCGTGGTACGCACGACATATCACGCTTAAAATAATGTTGGTGGTCTCTGAATTTATTTTATTTTTGAGGGATGTGTAGGATCGTTTCGCCCCTTCTGTGGGACAGGATACAGCCCCCGTACGGATGTCAGAAACTGTGCAATTTCGAGGAAAACCGCCGGCTCCACACGCTGGCAGTCCCGCATGGATTCCCGGAGAAGACGTTGCATCTTAGCGGCCACATTATGTCTGACACCTTTCGCATCGCCTAATTGCGAACAATTGAGAATTATTTCCTACTAGGGAAATATGCTAAATTCCACGTGTTATACGACCACAGAATTTTTAAAGATTCTCCTACGTCCGTCTTCAAGCGAAAGAAAATAAAGAGTAATCTTTTGGGCCCCCAGTCTCATACCTGGAGGACAGGAAAAGCTTAATAAATATTTAACACGTATCGATGAACCACCAGAATCCTTCAGTTAGCTTGGAAAGTGTTATTTGAACACAGAGTCCAGCGCTGTCTTGAGTGGCAAAGTTGCATTGAACGCATTTGCCTCCACGTGTCTCCAGTGTTATAAAGAAAACCAGTAGGATCAAAGGTCCTTGCTGCCTCCACAATCAGGGCACCGTCATTATGTGGGCGATGACAGCCATCTTCTTTAAAACTGATTTGTGTTACTTAATGTAATTTGCGAAAGAGAAATATTGGCAATTGACTATTTTGTGATGCTAGGCGTCGGCGTCGGGTCTTGCAGCTTCTATTATCAGAGCTAAAAAACAACTATATCGAAGGTGGAACTGGGACACTTTGGATTGTTTGATCTTTTCGCCTGTAATCTCTATGTCGTTACAAACAGCTTTGGTCTTGGCCCTATTTTTTCCGTGCTTATTTTCCGAACTTCAAGGCACCTCGTCACAGAAACTCGAACTCGGTAGCATTTTTTTGTGATTTTTTCTATTTATGGTTTATTTCCAGCCTCAGAGAATAATCATGCCAAGTTTGGTGCAAATCAATTTATCCGTTCTCGAACTAGAAGTGATCATACATTGCATAACGTACATATCAAACAGTAAAATAAGATAATTTAGGTGAGCTTCGGCTTCAGTGGGTTAACATGGTGTATGGTTGAGTTTTCTAATATTTTGGACAGCAATATGGTTGTAGTTTGTCAATAAGTGTTTATGAGTCGGTAAATAATATAAATTGAAAACTGCCAGCAACACGTGTGCTCCAGTTTAATACATACACAATCGATGTTTAATGGTAAAGTATATTTATGTATATATATATATATATATATATATTGCTAGCACCTAACATATTAAAGTTCATGCATTTTATCTCAGAACCTACTTGCTTGTCATTTATAAAATGTTTAATATTTAGCTTCAGGATTTATTATCAACAACTCCATTTCACCGATTTTACGTAGAATAAATGGTAAGATCATTAAACTGTATCAGAATTATTACTAGATAGTAACGCCATCACTATTAGATTAAACAGTGAGGTTTATCAACAAATATCACAGAAGGAAGTATCTTTTACTTCTCCACTAATATTATAAAATGTTTCTGGCGTATTTAATTATTTTTAATTTAAAATAGATTTAAATAATCTGTAGTGTAGAATTTAGTATTTTCAGAGTTTTCCATGCACAAATTATATTATTAAATAAATACGACAAAATCACGTGATGAAATACTGAGAGTTAAATCAGGACAGATAAAACTAAATTCAGAGAGAATTATTCAAATGGAGAAATAGAGGGTGCCTAACCTGGTGGAAATCGATTCGGTCCTTGTTCGTGCGGGAGACAGAATCATTTTCATCCATACCGTCTGTAACTGCTAAAGCCGAGACGCGCGGACCGCTGTCCATTCTGTGGAAATTCATTCAACCGCAACGTACAGACTCTCAAAGGAAAGGAGCTTATTCAATATGCTTATTTCTTAGGAGTGATTTTATTTCTCAGAGTTCGAACACTTCAATTTATCACAGCCATCGTTAATAATTTAATCACGTTTCGAAGTTCAAATGCATATGACGAGAAACCCGCCCCTCCTTCATCCCCATTCACTTGTACCATCAGGATTAAGTCACCCATGATGGTGAAATTTCTCTGCTAGGTGAAGAGGGATGTTCATGTTGGGGATGATGAGAAGTGTGCAGGGTTAGACGGAAGAATGCTTTTTCCACGCCTGCATCTTGGAGGAAATGAAAGGATGTTCTAAGTGACTCTAGAAAATAAGGTAGAAAGAAGCTAAAGCTACTGCCAATCTATGCAGTTGAACCTTCTGATTTTTATCACAGACTCTAGAACAACGTTCCGCCTGAACTGTAGACCACACGCAGTACGGTAGAGGCTGTCGTAGTCGGAATGAAAGGAATATTTCAATATCGGATCTGAAGGGACTTGTGACATTATTTCTCGATCGTTCCCCAGCTCAGCCCTCCAAGTTGGTAGAATCTCAGGAAACGAGAAGCGTTTTGCGCATCTCTAGAAATTTTCCCCCTGTTCCCCGTTGTGCCCTGTCATCCCCTCGCTCCACCCTTTCTCCTTACATCGTACAGGCGACCTCAATTCCAGCCCCAAAATGTGATTCGCCGAGGAGTGTACCTTCTGCGGCGTCTTTCTCCCGCATTTTACCTCACCCCGAACCCCCCACCGCCAGTTCATCTCATCTTCGGAGACGGTATCCAAGGAAAGAGGCCATTTTCGATAACCTCCCTTATTCCACCCCCACTTCCTCACTTCCCCGGCTGATACTTCCATCTAAGAACAGCCCACTTCAGTGTGCGATGGGCCGCTAAAAAAAGTCTACATCCCCCCTATCAGCAACCTGTATAATCTGGCTACTTCATCACAGCCTTTAAAAAGAAGAATTTGAAGTAGCACTTACCCCGAAACAGGAATAAAAATTTGACGTCATCTGTTTCCCTCCGTACAGTTCTCGTTTGGGTTATACTCAGGGCACATTTTCTTGCTTTATAAAAAACAGTGTGTAGTTGAGAGTGGGGGGCGTATTACGAACAGAAAAATAAACCTTGGAAGGAGTCATAGTGGGGATAACATACGGTCATCAACCTACCCCCACGAAATACTTGCTTCGCATTTTGTTTAACAAAATCAGTCGTGTTAAGACACTTGTATCTACAAGGCGCTGGTCCCAGACATATACAGAGTGGATCATTCTCATTGCTATATTAAGAGAAGAGGCGTTTCCTTTCGAGTCAGGTCTGACATTTGAAAAAGAGAGACCGCAAACGTTTCTAGAACAATACATTTTGAGGTCACGCGTACGTCTACACATTACGTAAAAACAAAAACCCGGCGACATTTATTTTGTGTATCGTTCGGTTTATCGTAAGTAAAATTATGTGCTAATAATATTTACTGTACATTCCTTAGTTGCTATTTTAGTGAGAACAGAATAGTTCGAAAAATTTACGAACTAAATTAATTAGTGATAAAATTATTATGTACGTTTTTAAATGTGTTGAAATTAAGAATTTTAGTCTGACTAATGTGAAAAGCTTCTTAAATACATTCTACGTTATTAATGCTATACAAATGCTACATTTATATCGAGGCGGCTGACATATGTTTTTTTAAAATATGCAATACAGGTTCACAAATTAAGTTTTGTGCAAGTTACTTGTTTGTTTTAGAGTAGGTATCTTGGTTTTTTGCCAGTGAATATTATCTTATAGATTTAAGAACAAATATTCCATATGTCTAGGTCAATATTAGTTATTCTAAGCTTCTGAGATCTTTCGTTATTCAAGACTATACAAATTAATTAAAATCATTAAAATAATTTTTTTGTACGTTAATTATAATTCATGCGTCACTTTTTGTATTTTGAAAACATGATTTGTATTAAGATACAATCAATTTTAACACATAAATACGCTCAGCTCATATTCGCTTAAAGAAAGAAGAATTTTATAGTACGGATTTATGGACTACTATTATGTCGTCAAGAAATGTTTGAAAAGAAATAAGTTTACTTACAAGAACAAACAAGAATCGATACTGTGACGTAAAAAATTTGTATGTCTGAGAGTATAAACAAACAAATGTGAGTGAGGCCAACAGAATTTTCACATCTTCGCTGAAGAAACAAATAGAAGTTTGTTCAAAGCGCCTGTACAGCTGATGCACAGAGAGGATCGCAAGAGAAAATATTACATCTGTGAAGACTAACACTTAGAGCAGAAGAAAATAGGCCAACACAACAAACATTTAAAAAGGATTTAAGTAAAATTATCACGTTTATGATAACTTCTATCTTTCTCCGAATAGCACTCAATGGTGCCAGAAAAATGTATTCACTACGAAAATATCACGTCCACAAATACATACACATAAATTATATACACAAAAATATATTTCGATCAGTGTGATTGAAGAAGAATGCAATTATCATCTGGCCAGAAATACATTTCTATCTTGAATTAAAACACACTATAGCATTTCTATCGCGTGGTTGTCGTCGTGCCTTCAGAAATGCTGAATTAACCTTTCACAATCTACAGGAAGTTGACGGCATTCACATCGTCTTGAGATGACATCCAAGAGACGTCTTCTTTGAATCCAAAATGGCGGAACTGACACAGACAACAGTAGACTTACAGAACATATGACGTATTGTTACATAAAAACAAATGCAGAGCGCTGGAACACGAACTCGCGAACTAATGATAGCTGATGGCCTTTTAGAGAACTGGCAGTGTGGACGCAGAGCCTAGTCTCCTCGCATGCGGACATACACAGATCACGGCAGATAGGAGGGGGGAGAGGGGGACAGTATGACTACTGTATGTGATGGTGTTGCTATTTTTTTAACGCTACCCCTTCCCGAAGTTTGGATAACGTAACCACCAACCGCTTCCTTCCTAGATTTGCCTCTCTCACTCACCAACAATAGTCATGAGTGGAGTAAACGCCGAAAGCAAAACCTTCCAAGAGCTTTTCCTGTTTCCTGGTTCGTTTGTGAAAATCACGCACTGGGACAGGGAAACTCCCTTGTTTGTCCTCCTTGCACTATTTTATTTTGATAGACACATATTCACCCCAAACCCCGATTTCTGTCTCTTTTCACGACTCTGTTATGGGTGAGAATGATTTTGGGGAGGTTTTCACCCTCTCTGTCCTTCTCCACCCCTACGTTCATAGTGTGTTGATGTTGGATTCGGGAAATGGGAGGTAACGAGAGGGTTGTAGGCGGGGGTGAGTTGTAGGGTGAACGTCTGGAGTAGTGTAGAGGTGAAGTGTTGGACTTCAGCTGGACATTACATAGACAGAGAGAGAGAGAGATGTGTGTACACAGCATCATATGTGGAGAGAGACAACATGGTCGGTGTGACAATGACAGATTCAATATACCTACACTGTCATAAAATAGTAGCTCTGAAAAACTTAAAGAAACTATAGACCACACTAAAAGATTTCATAAATTAAAGCTTTGGTTCCATTTCTTGCCAGGTAATAGAAATGGTAAATATTGATTACTGGCTGTGATAATTCTGGTAATACGTCTTAGATAGAAGAATAGAATTTTAAACTAAGTTTACTGTACTTAATTTATTTGTAATGTAGTTTAATAAAAACCAGTACAATTCAATTCTTTATTATTAGTGTGCTGTATCAACTAATAATTATAATCTAAGTCTCCAAAAAAACGAATATACAAAATTGCCTGTTTTTTAATAGGACTGTTATAATAAGGGTCTTCTTTAGATATGATTCAATTATTTTTTCCATGATTTTGATTTATTAAAGTTAATATTTAAATTAAAGGATGTTATCTTTTATAGAAATGACTCATCGCTGTAAATTATTGATGATTAACTAAGTTAATTAATCCAAATCATAATGTAGACTATAATGAAGAAACTGTTGGTAAGTTACGCTGGTTAAAAATGTAGAGTGTGGATCAATAACAAAATCTTTCTTTACAAAATATTGATAGGAAAGACAAAAGTTTGCGGAACAAACTGAATTTTTAATTATCTTTCAGTCGAGTTTTGGCTCTAGCGGGTTTACAAAAAGGGTTCATTGCGAGGGTTTGATACTCGTAGGTCTCGTAGGCATTGTAAATGCCCCTGCAACCTTCGTCATAGCCTCGTCTGTACGTTTTGATCATGATTTTGTTACACTAAACGAATTGTAACTCTTAAAAGTTTACTACGAGGCTGACCAGCCGCGCTGTTACTTTCGTATGGCTTCTCGGACTTACGACAAAGGAGTCCCGCTAGCACGTGACGGACTTGTTCCACCTGTTGATTGGCTTCTAGGTAAAGTAACACACGTCTTTTTATATCGTTGATATGAATGAATTACAATAATAATATGATAATTTGTCTTTTATACTGAAGGAAAGACATAAACAACAAATAGGTGATGAACAAAACCTACCGACCTGAGGTAGGTGCATGAACCGGAGAACGTAAAGGTAGTTCGTGTTTCTTTATATGAATTGCTGTGGAACGTCGAGGGGGAGTGGTTAGGAATCCTCATTCATATTCGGTTGCTCCTGGATTCAGACTTTGGTATCGGAGAATTTTCTTCCTTTTCATCAGTTTTTCCAGGCAAATATTGGGATATTATTTACCTTATATCAGACCCCGGCCACTGACAACCCAATCCCTTCCAATCATTAATCGCTATTTAATCTGATCTTTTGCAAACGTCATTAATTAAACCATAAATGGATTGACGTGAAGTGGATTTAATAGTTCTTTATAGTGTGACTAATATAATAAAACTTAGAATTCTATATGACCACGTTATTTGTTGACCAGATGAGTAACTAGAAACTCTTCAAGAAAGGCCCTGCATCGTTGATTTAAATGTTACTTACTAAACATGTTCAGTTTAAGGTCAGATCCATATCACATACAGCAATTAATTGTCTGTTTGAGATTTCAAGATCTTGCGGCCCTGAATATGAAGGTTGTCCCGGTTATAGAGGCAGCAGGTACCTCTGAAACGACGGTAAACTCCTACAATACTACACGGTGCAACAACCCAGAAGACAGTCATCTTCTTATTCTCCTTCTATTTTTTGTTTGTCGTAACTACGAAGTTTACTTTCGCTGCAGCTTAACAGCGTAGAGAAATGTAATAATAGTTAATTATCCATGCCACATGAGAGAGATAGAATGAAATGGTGGGGAGAATAGGACCACATCTCATACGTTACATATCCGCCAGTATTCGACCGGACAGTCCCGCGAACTGGCATTGACCCCCCCCCCTTCAAAATTTCCATCCCAGATACATTGGCAAGCCGCCTCCCCTCCATATATGTTTAACCCCTTCCCCTTTCACACATGCTCAATACCACCTTTGGTAGTGGAAGGTGGGATTCACACACTTCCTGTGATTTTGACCGGATATCACTCGGAATCTGGTGGCTGTTTACGTTAAGTAATCACAGCAAATAATCAGTCATTCGTGTGACATCATATAGTCTACACTACAGGTATCTCTATTCTGAATACTAACCGGCCGAAATCGGTGATGCATATTTTCGTGGTATCCGAACCAGGTACCTTCCAGATATGTATCTGATCCCATAACGTCATTTGTGTCAAATATAGGTTCCTCAGTCAATTGATAACATCTAAAATAATCTTCGTGTAATATCTCAACTGTGGCTATGAACCGCGTATTATATAACGTAACATGGTCTACGAATCAAGTGGTTGGGTTTTGACTTCTGACAGAAGCATTGATATTTTTCTTCCATCACTTTATACAAAACGACCCCACGACTAATCCAACCTTCTTTCTCCAGGGCAAAAGTTTCGGTCGGTCGGCTTTGCGCACGCGCTGCATAGGTCTGTAGACAAAACAGGCGCAAACTACGCAGTGTTGACCATAAGCCGTTTTTGTATAATTATGTTTAATAAGACCTTAAGACACTCGTGGTACTCCAGTAATCAAAACAGACTTCAGACAAGAACATTCCTCAGCTGTGGAACGAGACAGAATTCAGTTTTCATAACTTACAGTGCATACTAAACAGCTTGTTCATCTGTGATGACTATCTGAGTGATGCATAGCAATGCTCAAACAAAATAAGAATAAATCTAATTACGTTATGTGGATCTGGTCTAAGGTTGAAAAGTTTCAGAATCTACTAACGTTTAAGTCAATGGTGCAGCGTCGTCTGAGTTTTAATGGAATCCAGATGCCATCACAATGGAATTTAGAAAAATAACACGACCGTACTTTCCTGTTCTGAGAATGTTCCATCCAGGCTACATATTCACACTCTGTGTCTAAACTTTGGTCTCAAAAGCGATATCTTCATTTTGATATTCACACACAATTTTTATGATTTTTTTTATTTCTTCTAAGTTTGTTAAATATTCATCGTATGTAATTCTCCAGACTTCTATCATCCTAAAAAATATTAGGTGGATAATACGTCACGAATGTCGATCTTAGAGTCAATTCTTGCGTTATTTTGTTACTATATGTTAATAACACAGATAATAGGTCTATAGTCTTGAGTGATATAATAAATATTGGTAGTTGGTAAGAATATTTAAGGACATAGGTCTACTGTCCCAACAGTCACTCAGAGAGACTGATAGAATCCACGAATATTTCAGTCAGGATACCATTTACACCAGTCAAGTTTTAAGGCATTTAACTACTGAAGGAAAGTCGGAAAATCTATCGCTGCAGTAACCTGCTCAGTTTCGATCCAATAATCGAATACAGGATTTCCCGAATACCAAGTCTGAATGCACACAAACATTTTGTGGCGTTCAGGAAGAAGTGGGCGGACACACTGACCTGACCTTTGACCAGGTTTGAATATATGTAGGCCTACATGGTCGAAATTACTCGCTATGTTTGTTTTAGAAATGACAAGTCGCTCACTAATCCAGGCCATTTAATATCACCCGATATTCAGAAGTGGTTCTCGACTCGTGGTCCGCGGTCTCCGGACCACCAGCGGGGTTCTAATTATCGTTATTCGGTAAATAATGTAATTTTTATTAATTTTGAGGGCAACAGGGCAGATCGCATTTAAATCAGTTGAAGAACAGCATCCTGAATGATTTAACATGCATTTCAGTACTAAAGAATAGAGTGTATTTAATCTATTTTGTATTCCAATATTTCTTTTAAATTACTGGAGACCGCTTGGAATTTATCTCGTAACAAAGAAATTGAAAACGAGAGTTAAAATTACATTATGAATCATCATTATAACATTTATAATACTCTAAAACATCTGCACTTCTCTGTTATAGGAAGAACCAAACTAAGTTATTTAAAGAATATTCTGCATGATATTTGTTGCTGTCAACATCATTATCGAACTTATTATTGTCCATGTCCAGATGACAATTTCAATACGTCCCTTTTGACGCAGCTTCAAGTTTCAATGTTGGCAAATATGTTTTCGAATGCTTCAGATATTAACTAACAGTCGAGGTGAAGCCAGGTGCTAAATCTTGTTACAGAATCAAATTAATCCCCGATCACAATTACAATCACCAAGACTAAGCCATCTGAAGCTAAATCCGAGCCTCTCTCTCTCTCGCATTTCATTGTTTCTCGTCTGGACCACTCATCTCTTCCTGTCATTCTTCCTTTCAACGTCCGGCTGCTCCTAAAGCCAAACTAGCCCGCCACACTTGGGAGAATACGAGAAAGACAGACAGACAAGCAGACGCACTATATGCGTGTGTGTGTGTGTGTGTGTGGGAGAATGACAAAATGATAAAAATTCCAGCAGACCAAACAAGAATGTTGGCTTGTGATTGGTTAGAATCAACCACCAACCCCCCCTTCTCCTCCACAGCCTCCCCTATGGTCTCTTTTTTCTTCCTTTCTCTCTCTATCTCATGTATGTATTATCATCCTCACTTTTTTCTGACCTTTTTTTGTACAAAAAAGTCTTTTTCCCTCTCTTTTAAATTGCTTCGCGCATGGACAGAAAAATTGCGCTAAACTTGATGCGTGGAATGGCAAAAGGTGGAAATGGAAGGGGAGTATGGGGGGGTTGACGGGGGATGGACTGAAAGAGGGGGTTGAAAATTTTATGGCACTAAAAGAAGCAACTTTTGGCGTTGTTTTATGAGCTGGATAGGAAAGCTGAACGGAGCCAGCCCTGCTGGAAGAAAAGTTTCGGACGTCCCCTCAGAGAAAAAGTAGCCATTGTTACGTCGTAAAATGTCACATTTTTTGTAATATAAAAAATAATATCAAGGTGCTATTAAGGTGTTTTTGTGTTTGTGTGTGTGTTGGTGATAATTGTGCTATTTAGACTAGCGATGAAATGGAACAGCATTCGATTATATTTGAATTTATAGCAACAGCCCAATGTGCAATGATTTGTGCGAATTCGGAAATTGCTTATTATGGAAGAAGAATCGGTTTCTGCCCGTTCGAGGAACTTCATTAGCACATAACAGATTGCAGACCGTCCGGATATGAAACAACCGGCTGAGACTTCGTTGTACTTTTTGTGTTTTCACCAGCTGAAACCAAACCTGGCAAGAAATCAAGGAGTGTTCAGCACATTTAAATGGAATTAGAAAACATGATACAAATTAGAAAGTTAGCGCAATGAAATCGACTCCATTATAAATTTACTTGCGATCATCTTTAGGATTTCCATTAATTATATTAAAATGGGAATACAAATTAATTTAAATCTCTTCTTGAAATTATTTTTACTTCAAATTGGTCCAAATCGTAAAAACAAATCATATTGAATTTAAGATATATCGTTAAATATGCTCTCCAGAATAATGATATCTATCGGATTGTCACAATGCATTAGTTGGTTTGAGCAAAAGACATCAAGCCACATTTTTGGGAGTATTTTTGTAGCTGTCTGCTTTATGATTATTCAGAATTCATACCCATTATGCTACAAATGATCACTTTCTAATGAGAACAGACGATTTGTTTTTACCCGAAAATATGCATTACATTTTTCCTCTGAAGCATATTTAATTAAATGTAATGCAAATATCGGGTATAAATAAAGACGTATCTATCAAATTGTATATTTTTCTACGAACTTTACGTTAAAAGTAAATTTATGATTCAAGTGTTATGCATTATCTAATTTTTACAATATTTACTGCCGGGATATTTTATTCAATACTGTAATTAAATGCATGCATTAAAGAATTTTATTCTCTTCATAATTAATTTTACACAAATTATATACATAGAAACTAAAGATTCTACTACATGTGGTTTATTTGGATTGCGAACAATAAACGCCATCTTATTTTCCAGCTATTCTTTTTGTGCGACATGTAATATAAAATTCGAAAAGTAATTTATGCCAAAATTTCCGGTGTAGTTTAAAATATTTATATTACGTGCTTATAAATTGTCTTCAATGTTTAGAATTGTTAACTCGCTTGCAACGGCAAAGCTTAAATTTGTGAACAATATTTCCATTCTTTTATATAAACATTTTTATAGAAATATTCATTTAATTTAATCTTTATTTCAGTTTAAATGCATAATATTAAATCGTAATTGTCATTGTGAGGAGAGAATGATACGTCCGAAATATGTTTGGAAACTGCATTGAAATCGCTGAGCGGATGTGGAAACCGCTATTTACATGTATTATTTTAGTTGAGTAAATCTGTATCGATATTTAAAATTCATCCTTTGGCAATAACACTTCGTTAAAGCACAATATGTGAAACCTTGAATCACGTTCTTTGTAAATATGTGATATTATCAGATTACGAAGATTAATTTGCTTAAATTAAAACGTTATTAATGGATTAGCAAATCATGTCTCTTAAATATGTCATGTTACGTAGTAAAATATATTTGTTTTGATATTAATTCAGTTTCTTTATTGACATTTTTAAATTGGAAATCTGTAACTAATATAAAGATAATTGTCTACTTTCTCTACAAATTCGTACCAAATTTACACTCTTTACAAACTTTAGGTACGTATTCTTTTCCAGACTGAGTAATTAGTAAAAACACGACGTTCATATTTTCATGTGTTATATATCCAGAGTTGCACTTTTAATCCCCTGTTTTGAAGAATGCGTGCTTTTCTGCAATCGAAAGGATAAAGACTAGTAATGAAGTTATCAGCTCGAAAAAGAAATTTTGTCTTCATAAAAGTGTTGATTTAGAAGAGGGAAAGAAATTATTCATGAAAGACATTTTCATTCATATGTTGAGTTGAATCCTCTATACAGAATTAGTATTTTCAAAACAATCCTTAATTTCTGGAAGGAACTTGTTTTCCTTAAGTTACAAAATTTTTGTTTTATTTGGTAAAAGATCTTGTAAGTCCTTGATTACGAATTTGAAGCTGTAGCCTACTTAGAATTTGTCTTCTTAAGAATATTTCAAATCAAATTTGAAGTAAATTCTTGACATCAGCTTATTGTTCGTTGACTTATTTCTATACCCTATACATCTAAGTTCGAATTTATATAATGTTTGTTTTTAATTTATCTAGATATCCAGTTTTGACAAATTAACTTTATCGCAGACTGAACGCAATCAGAAGAAAAATGTTGTATTGCGGCTAAGCCTTTGCAGTTGCTGACCGTTAGCGAAACTGTTTCCTATAAAAATATATTGCTCTTTACCGGATATGCAATGTCGTAATCTCCTTACATTTTAATGCGAATAGGATATACATCAGTTAAAATACTAATTAGTTGTCTTAGAATTATTAAACATCAAATTCCTCAGGTTTTTGTCTATTTCGTAAGATTAGATATTTTCTAAGTGGAAACAGACATGAGCATTTGCATATCTTTCATTCTACTTATTTCGTTATTATTAAATCTGGAAATATTATTAAAAAACATCTATTTAACTGATAAAACTGAATGTTTATTAAAGCTTTTATTATATTTATTAAACTGAGACATGTCTTGGAATTTCGTTATGGTGTCTGAAGACTTCTATACAATTTTGTCTATAAAACATTTTGAATTCGAGAGTAGTTTATGTGTTAACTTGTTTTACAAGTAACAAAATTAATGTTTATTTTACATCTTCCATTATTCTAACCATTTCACTTAAATATGATAAATTTTAGTTATGAAACAGTAGCGTATTGAAATGTCAGGTCACAGACAACATATATTTTTAAAGAATAGTCACAAATTATACAGAACCTAGGCTATGTCGTTTGCATAAATGCTATTTATTTTATACCTAAACTGTTTCGAAAAGAGCATATCTTTACTTATCGCTCCATATATTTTACAAACACACCCTGTACAGAATTCCCTTGTGTTCAGAGACGATAAAACAAAAAAGAAAATTATATTCTTTTAACTATATGTCCGTTATTAGTGAAAGCATTGGAGGTAAATTCAGTTTCAAATTCATTATCCTGTAAATCTGTTTTATACTTCGATTTATAATGAAGTATGAGCTTGTAATGTTTCGGACTTCTTTGAAGAAAAATAATTGGTGTGCCAGATCCGGTAGTTAAATAGCTGAGTTTCCATTGACATAAGGTTTTTGGCTGCACAGAGCAAAATGTGTAATAAAAAATGGTGTTTCTAATTTGAAGTCCCTGTGTATAACACGCTAAGTGCGAGCAAACACGTGATACGCAGCCACAAGGTGCTTTGTCATCAAAGGGAAATGTCGGTTTTCGTACTTGTCTCTGTGACTTACCTTAGGCAAAATTTAACGCAGCAAACTAAAGAAGAAATACATTTAATCGCTTACTGAAATTTCGGAACTTGTCAGTGGATACAAATAAGAAATTATTGTTTTTGAAAGATGAAATCTAGCAGGAAGGGATGCTGTTGAACTTAGTTGTTGATTATTGTTTCGTAAGTGAAGGAGGAGTCCATATACGATGAGAATCATCTCACAGTGTGCCACGGGAAAACTACTTTTGTTTACATGCATTAATTGTCAGTAATTAAAATGCGTGTTTAATGTTATTTTTAAATAAAGATGTGACCTTTGTATGTAATTAACAAAAACAGAAAAACTTACTCAGAGTTATAGCATAAATATAATAACTTCTGAGGCAAAGAATTTATATAATAATTTACGTACGTATATTAAATATGGCTGCTTAATATTATCCGCATTAAGTAGTCCTGTATCAGGGACAGTTGGGGAAAATTTGAAGCCAGTAGTAATAACAGCAGTACAATTGGTAAATGTAGTAGTAATAGTAAAGTGTAAATAGATGTCGTAGGAGGTGGTAATGAAAATAATTTATGAATTTCGTATTGTAAAAATGCTGTGTCCATTGTAACGTGTATGTAACTTAGGCCCCTTCAGAGCAATTTTGAAATAATTCATGCTCATGGTTCATGGATGCAATTTCGATTTCAAAAGGGTAAAAATATTTACAGTGAAATTATTGATACATTACAATGCATGGCATCCGTTTAGTACGTTGTGTTTCGTTTCAAATTGTTAATAATTTTGTGTTATAAAATGTAAAACCCGTGTGAAACAAAGAGTCAATGGTTAGAAGTTAACAAAATTTGCTTCAAGTGGCCTTAAATAATTAATTTACGAGGACGGTATTCTCAAGAACGTGTACCTGAACAACAGGATTCCGTTTTGTTTTACGGTTCAGAACTATTTTCAGAATTAAATAAGACTGTGCCACTAGTATAACAGGTATAAATATTACTATTATTTTTGCTTAATATATTAATTGCAGGATATATTCTTGTTATCTTAATATTTTATCGCAACCGTAATCAAGTTAGGATTGTTTATGAAACACCTCAGTCCGCTTTGTTTCGTTGAAAAAAATTAGCGTCTATATTAACATTGTGTAAAATTTACTGAGTAGTTAACTTCAAAGCACTCTTTACTTCCATTGGTTTGTATCTACTGTGACTTGGCGAGATTCAGTGTTCATAAGGCTTTTTACGGGCAGTAATCTCGCGTCTCCATATCAGGGTTTTGTGTTACAATGACAGTGCATATCAGGTCTCATTAGCACTCACAAGCTCACAGAGAGCAAAATTATGCAGCCATGGGATTCATGCCTGATGCTCCAATCAAACCTGACAGCTGTCACGTGTCACTACAGTTATGCAATGCTTGTTAACAACCGTGCGTTCTTCGTAACGTAATTAAGCAGCGTTTATAAAGAGTTTCATAAATTACGTAATATTGCATTTAATGCCTATAATATCTCAGGAAACAATTGCAGATCACTGTCTTATCTTGTTTTCAGTACTCCTCATTTATCTACACATTATACGATTACAGTATATTTTACGGAATGAGCTTATTTAATTAGCTGTTTTCATCAGATTTTGTGGTATTTAATGAAAACTTAGGATAATTTTATGGAAACCTCCAATACCAATATTTATCGAAATACGCTGAGAAGTTTTTTGAACTAAAATTTATCGATAAATTGACGCATATATCCGACCTTCCACTATTGACTCAATTTTATGCACCCAGTTGAAATATCGCATCTAACACCTCTACGCTTCCATTTCTGCATATTTAACAAGTGACTGTGACAAGGTTTAATCTCTATAAATAGTTGAAGAATCTTTGTAATAATTAGAAATATTTTAAAGAATAATAACTGTACATACATAGACATGGAGGTTTATGTCTTCTGGGTTGTAGCTCCGTGTAGTCTGGTAGAAGTTAACCGGCGTTTCAGAGGTCTTTACTGCCTCCATCATCAGGGAGATCCTGATTATGGAGAAAGCACGGCGCTACAACCCATAAGCCAGACATCTCCGTTCTCACTGCCGTGAGAAAATCATATTCTGCTTAATATATATTCTTATACCTACTTGAATATATATTTAATTGAAT
>NW_019060708.1:12174-31477 GCF_000696155.1 Zootermopsis nevadensis | reverse complement strand
TGTCTCTGAAGTGACTTAGGAAAATCATGACAATCCTTAATCGATATAATATTTGAACTCTGAGCCGAGATTCCAACTCAGTACCTCCAGTATACGAAGTAGGAGCATTGACCACTCAACCGTGACGTCGTAGAACATAATCGCCATAAAAGAAACTAAAAATTGTAACATTCCTTCGACTTGTGGTCGGCGACTGTGGTCGGCTCGTTCGTTGGGTCTCAATAACCGTTTGTTAGTACTTGTGCTGCATCCTCAATCGATATTGAGTTCAGTATTTGGGGGGGGGGGGGAGTAAAGTACTGGTCAGCCTGACCACAGAGACAGATGGGAGGCGTTGACCCTGTTCTGCCAACCAAACTGGAAAGAAGGACATCGTCTCTGTTCACAGAGACTGTCGGTTATACGGAACTCTGTATGTACGACACATCAGAAGTTCTTGGTAGGATGAGAAATGAAATGGATAGCGCAATGAGACGAAAGAGAAGGTACATCAGAGGCCCTTGGAAGTCTCTGAAGGGTCAATGAAGAATGTCAATTGCGTGTTACGAGAACGAGCTTCAGGTCTGTGGACTGACTGATAATTTATTTCATACGAAGTTCTGGTTTCTGATATATCAATTTAAAATTTTCTTGAATTATTGGATTTAAAATGTTGAAACCATTATTCACGCTAATGTTTAAATAAAATGTTGGCATAATTATTGTAAATACGCAGCTGATCTGACGTAAGGTGTGATCAGCCTACACCGTACGCATTAATCAACTACGGAACAGATAGCATATTAATACTGTATCTGATGAGTCGTTATTTAAACATTTCATGCAGGAATATAGTGTATTTAATATACCGATCGAAATTATATTCGTCCGCTAACTTTTAGTGTAAGCTTCCAATACCACATTTTAAAAAATCCCTTGCGTGGTTTGAGAGACATCGCATTCTGAGGACCACACATAATCTTGGTCATACTTGTTTAACATTCATTTATGCATTCGTACACAATACCTTTGTTTTGAATGTAAGTTCAGATATCTCCTTCGTCGTTAAATTGCCAGCTTTGTAGTGTCGAGCGATGTAACTTAGGCATGGCTTTGTAGCTCGACCAAAGGCACTCCTGGTCGGTCACGTATCTAAAGCTGGTGACTTGCGCACTCCAAAGGTAACAGAAAAGTCAATAAAAACTTTTCTGTTCCCTCTGACACCAGAGGTGTTCTGAAATGAAACCGATCAAAAGCATTTCCTTACAACTGGTAGTCGAAATCATTGTCAACAGTTCCAAATTCAGAGCAATTTCAAAGGTCATAAGTTAAATTCAGTAGTTTAGCTTCACCGTACATATCGGAGCTAGTGGTTCAAATCCCGATCAAGGATGTTATTATTATTAAATAAACAATGTAATTGAATTATTAAAGTATATGCGTTTGTGCTTCAAAGCTTGATGTTCTAGGACGATTAAAAGCGATTTCAAAGATTGAAAGATTACCTACACAAATTTAAATATGTGGGTATTTGGTTATGAATAATAATAACTGTCATAAAAATGGAAGTAACGGATTAGGAACAACGTAACTAGATGCAGGATGTCAAAAACCGTGCCCAATTAAAATAAAAAATATGTCACTCTCCCCCAGGATAGAACAGCGTTGCACTCTTTAAAAAGGTGCAATAATGACTCTGTTAAAATCTGGGCATTTCTCTTAATTAAGCCTATATTTTATTATTTCTTAAGAAAATGTTTAAAGTATGAAATCAGAGATTTCACGGTGGTTAAGATGTCCATATTGCTCTCTTAGGTTGCCATACCGTGTGGACTTCTAGGTAAATACCAATGTTTCGGAAGAATATAATTCCTCAATATTCAGGGCACTTCAGCTCCGAAGATTAAGACAGTATGTCCCTCCGAATAGTTGACTCCTACCTACAGGTCTGCACGTCGTTACAACCCAGAAGACTAACTATATGATTTTATTTAGTCATCTTAATTATCCGGACATGTGCGTTACTTTATCTCTCTTGGGGCTCTGGAAGTTAGAATTCAAATGGTTTATCAACGAAGAATGGTGCAATTATTAGAGGAGTGAAATTTCAGGTCTTCGCAGCGAGTGATTGAAGATGACTGTTTTCTGAGATGTTGGGCCGTGCAGTGTCATCGAAATTTACAAAAGTTTCGGAGGTGCTTACTGCCTCCATAATCTGGGCGACAAGTCTACGCTACGTTCAGAGATTCAAATTCCTTTCGAAAGGTGATTCACTCATCCCCCTGAAGATGGAAACAATAAACATCTGTGAAACGTCGGTCAGTTTCTACAAGACTACACGCCGCAACATCCTAGAAGACTGTAATTTTCTTGTTAGTAGAGTTATCAAAGAAAATCTGTTTGACAGAAAATCGGACTTCACTCGGCATGTGGAATGAGGGTTGTAGAAAACCCAGAGATGCATAGCTACAGCTTCGCGGAGTTTGCAGGTTGAAGGAAGATAAAGGAACAGCAGAATCTCTTCTTAGCGGCCCGAGAAATCCCCGTAGGCATCCGCGGTCTATATATCTGGGAATTAAACCCTGGTAATTGGCTCTTAAAGGATGAGGACCAGGGTGAGACTTTCATTTGTAACACAGAACGGTACCTTGGAGACCATCCATTGTTTACACACAATTTAACGGGGAAATCGAGCCCGAAGCTGTTGGACACTTTCAAACTGAAGTTTCCACTATTTAGAATGCAAATAGTTTCGAGCACACTGAAGTGTCTCTTGTTAAGAGTCAGTTAAGGCCATGGGAGTCATTTTCAGACTACGTTACAGTTCCTTTGAGAAAGGAACTACAGTTTTCCACAAAAATTAGTGACCAGATTACGAAGTTTATCCTCAACACTTTGTTAATGTCATGGGAACCATTTTCACTGTCGCAGTGTGTGAAAATTATGTACTGTGCACCCTTACCATGGTTTATGAACATAGATCTTTGACAACATACTAGTTGTTATACCATTATGATATACTGAATTTCTATATTTTTTAGAAAACCGATCTAGTCTAAGATTATAGCATTTGGTAGAATCAGTATTTGCGTTAATATCAGGAGCGGAGCTTACATGTTAACTTTTTTCGCCATGTTAGTCCGGTGAACACTTTAAAAAACGAAAAAATAAGTAGTGTTCTGTCTGACGCAGTGGTTCAGTAAACTGGAACACAGTAAAAGCCATCAGATAATATGCGTCGTTAGCCAGTTTCATCCAACCAGGCATTACTAACCAGCTAGTTGATTCAGGCTTACGCTGATACCGGATGGGCCTAACTAACGACACTAGAGGCTGTGAAAGTAGACAGAGGAAGTTTTGGGCGTGTGTAAAAGATCTTCAGAATATATATGCAACTACTGACAAAGTATATTTTGTGGAATCTGACGTAGTAACATGGCAACACAGTGATTTCTATTTGTTGGCAGACCCTAGCGTAGCATTATTGTTGGGAGAATGAAATTTGGTATAAAAATAGATCATAAACATTTTTAAAAAATAATTTATATTGTGCCTTAGAAGTTACAGACATGGTTGCGAAGAGAAATGTTGAAGTTATGTCCGAAACTCTGACACAGTGTACAACATGCAAAGAAACACAATACAAAAGAATACAATTATTAATTTACCAACTGAAGTTCTCGTTCTTTATAAGTCTTTTTTAATAATGGAATTTCATATTTATCGTCTAATGTTAAAAATCATACAACGTTTCGATGACTAGATCAGTCCTCGTCTTCAGACGTAGTGAAGGGGACATCCAGTCTTCCAAAAGCTGTGTTTTATAACATCAGATGCAGGACAAGGGTCAAGATCCCAAGAATCCAGCTTGTATTATACCACCGTCAGAACCCTTTAGATGTTTTTGCTCTGTTAAAACCAGAATAGTAGCTTACCAAGTAGATTGTGTTAACAGAGAACGCTGGGAAAAAGAACTTTATATGATTTATAGTCATCGTCTATATTTAAAAATTGTCTTGGAGAATTTAATCCAGAAAATAAATAGGCTTATCGGATTTTGTGTGTATGTTTCCATGGTAATTTATAATTTTCAATGAAAACCACAGAAAGTGTCAATGGATGGCAGAATTTATTTTCACTGACATTGTCGAACACTATATATGTCAAGAGAGTCTAGTAACAGGTGTTTTTGACCGAGAAATTACGTTCGTAGCATGAAAACTGTTAAACATTTCTCACGACCCTTTTGATGTTGCCATGCATACTGTATATTAATTACTGTTTAGACGAAACAAAGTCTCTTAATTTTAGTATAAGGGAATATATTCTCTAGAATGGCGCTGTGGTCCCGACACACGTCACGTGACTATCCTAACGCCGGAGATGGAAGCCTCTTATCAGCGATACGAACCCAAGCGAGGCAAAGCCAAGCAAGACGTGTTTCGATATTAATGACATAGAGAAGGAACCTTAGCATTTATACGTGTTGTATGTATATAGGGAAGAGAGACGCTGGAATATTAAACTTTGCTTCTCTGTGTTCTATAATAACTGTGCTCTTTTCAGAGCAACACTGCTCTATGTCGTTGTCAAAGAAATCAGGATCATTGTAATGCCATAGGGTTTCATAGACCCTATGAACGTGCTGTAATGAGAAAAGGACACTACAGACACAAAGGGTAAATGGAAGGATAAAATTACAAGGAGTTATATGAACAATTTATGAGACGTATTTTCCATCAAATAATTTAATCTAGTACACTAAAGTTAACAAAAACTATTAATTTATAACCATAGAATTATTAATTTCTCCGTATTGTTACCGTAATCAAGATTCCGACCGTGATACATTTGCCACATACGAATCCATACACACGATGTGTGATATGTTTGTATTAAGTATAAAAAAAAATCAATAAATTTGAGATTCTCATTCTGTAGCTCAGTCAGTATAGTGACTGGCTACGGACTGAACGACCGGGGTTGGATCCCCGACGGGGGCAGAGGATTTTTCCTCTAGCCTCTGCGTCCAGACCGGTTATGGGGCCCACCCAGCCTCCTAACCAATGGGTACCAGGGTCCTTTCCTCGGGGTATGTCGCGGCCGGAGCGTGATGCTGACCACTCACCCCCATCTAGTGTCGAGGTCGAGAATGAGTAGGAGCTATATATACCTCTCACCCCAAGCGCCTACATGGCGTAAAGTGGGATAGCTTTACTTTTTTATTCTAAGTCTAATCTGTTGAGCGTAGCGGTCGTCGTAAGAGAAACATTGTCCTACTTTCCCATCAAGTGTGACGTATTGTCCCATTTATATCACTACAATACACAAGTCTCATATAAAGTTAGGATTAGGCCTATATTAGATCGATATTAACCAAATTTAATTTCGATCGACAGATTTTATTCTGACTCGTTCAGTTGTGTTGCAGGTAAATGTTCGGCTGACGATCGGACTCAAGAGTATCTTTTTGAACTTCTAGTGTAAAATACATAGAATAGTTTCAGCAGTCGGGACGAATCTGTGCGTTCCACTTCCGTTAAAAGTGAAAGACATGGGATCAAAGGGGTTGGAAGGGGCAGCAGGTGAGGAAGCATGCTCTGCCCGTATTAAAAATATTATTTCTCGGGTTCCAGTAATCTGTAGTTCGCTGTCTCAGCACGTCTTTGGTTCACGTATCAAGAAGTTTCATGCTTTTGTTTTCCTTGTACCCGCAAACTAGTGACGTAGGTGAAACGCACGGTTCAGTCCTGGGCATTGCACATAACCTGGGAAACAGACTGCAATTCTGGCGGACAGCTCCGGCTACAAATAATTCTGCGCAATTAATAAACGTCAATTAACTGTTAATTAAGGACCCCGTAGTGACTGAACAGGGCGGTATTGATCGTTTGAGGTCTATTCGGTAGTAGCCTATATGGAATTGTGAGGTTTAATACGATGTAAGAGGAAAGAACGGAAGAGAGAAGCAAAGAAAGGAAATGAGAACAAGTGCGTAAAGAGGAATTCAGAATACAATGAAGGAATATTGTGATGAAGAATGGAAAATAAGGAAAACGAATTAATAGGTCTACAGTCCACGACTGTAATCTTGAGACTTGCAAGGAATGCAGGAAGTCCGTAGCGTTAAAGGCAGACGCTTTCCTCCTTCACCCCGCTTCCTCACCCCTCAAGTCTCAAGATTACAGTCGTGAACTGTACCTAATTCTTTACGTTGATGTAGTCGAAACTTAGCCTATATGGCGATAATGAAATGAGAGTTTAATTATTATCTGTGGATCGTACTTGTGTCGATATGGTTTATCAGCGCACTGGTAGACAGTTTCAATAAAGTGAAACATGCAGCCGACATGCCGCTTATTTCTGCAGGAATCAAGGCTTTTATGTTCTATTAAAGGGAGAAAAGATTAGAAGCATTATTGTCCCTAGTGTTTAAATGAGCTCCACAAATTCTTAATCACAGCACTATGTGGAGATAAGCGATTACTTTCACGCCCTAGTCGCCTTATCCCCAAGAAAGAACCTTGTGTCTTTTGGATAGGAAGCTGGGCGGGTCCAGAGCCGATTTGGACATTGTGACGATGAGAAAAGTTCTTCCTTGCTGAGAATCGAACCCAGATCGGCCAAGTCGTAACCTAGTCACTGTACTGAATAAAATGTTCATTCGTTCATTGAAGGGAAATAGTGATTGAAATTTTAAGCCCTGTGGCTTTAATCTCGAAATAAATTTGGGTTTCTGTTTTTTAATGTGTTAAAGCCAAATTATTATATTATTTTAAGATTATGTCCCTCTATGCGTACTTGCCTTTAAGAAACATGAATGAAAGTAAAAAATTCTTAATAGCCAAACAGCTAGCCAGGATTCGAATTCTGTGCCTTCAGAACGAGCAGCATTATGGTGTAACAACTACAACAGGAAGCCCATTTGTTTCCACATTTTCATTTTAGACAAAAGTCGTCTCTTTACCTAGGCCTACTAGGCAGCTAAAAGATACAACGTGTTCCCATGTCGAATGACTCAAACTTCTGACCTGAGACCGACTTTGACTCTGGCTATTTGTATTTCTTCTCAGTCCTGGCAAATTCTGGGATAGTGCCTTAAATTACGTCACGACAGCTTCCTTCCTTATCCTTCCCAAGCCATTCATTCACTAATCACCCTATAATTCGACGCCGTGTAGTCTGGGCTGCGGACAGCGCCGTTAAATAAGACAAACAAATGAATAAACAAACACGTAAAAATGCGTAGGTTTTTTTTTGTGGTTTATTAATTCTATATTTTCACCATTTTCTTCCATTTTTGAGTATATTTTGTGAATTCCGCTCCATTCTTCCCTTCAAAGTGAAGAGAACGATTTATTTCATAATTTATCGCGACCATTTCATTGCCTTCTGGAAAACAAAGGCACCAAATTCTCATGGACCACTGTTGTACGAAGTTTCCATTAATAACAGTGGCAGGCAGTGAGAGGATCCAGCTAGATGTACAGGGGGCTCCGCTCTGCTTGCCTTCAAATTAATCTCCCCCCTCCACCACCCACAGCCGCCATCTTGCTTATTAAACAAACAACGTCAGAAGATGAAGGCTGAGGCGAATTTCATATCGTGCAAAATTGTGACATATTACATACACCTGCTTCGTGCTTCCAGATAACAACTTAGTCCACAATTCCTTAAGAATCTGGGGTAGGATATTAATATTGGCAGACTTTTTGGTAGTTCGGCGTTTTTAAACCAGCGTCTTGTAATTAATTGTATAAATTCTGTAACATATGTATTGTTTCTTTGTGATAGTTTACGTCTTTATGCTAATTCACACAAGCAGTCCGTTAGAACTATATTTCATAAATCATAAAATGTATAACATTGGAGCAAAAGTGACACAAGTTATTTTTAAAGTTTTCGAGACATAATTTTCTTAATATAACTGTCGATTCATATTACGCATATTTAACAACTTGTTTAAATATACGATAAGACTTACTATTGACCATTGTAAGGTAATATTATGAGTGGCAAATGAAGGACACAGGATACAAGAAATGTGAAGACAGGGCGTTGTTTGGAAAGGTCCTTGTTTCGGTTCTGTTTCCAGCAGAAATTGCCTACGAGAAGAGAGACAGGGCACGAAGAGAAGAGAGTATTATGTTTCACGAAGTTGATTGATGAACGGGCGACCGTGTTTCATCTTCGCCTCGCTTCCATAATTCGAGTTTATGTAGCGTAAAGTTGAAATTAAACTTGGGCCCTAAATGAAACAAGTTTAAATTAAAGTTAAGTTCTAATTTCAGATGGTGCTTTCATAGGAGTTCTTCATAAACTGATAGTTCTGCTTGTTCGGCCGGAATTGCAATTCACTTCTATCTCACGTCCACTTAGGCCTTTTAGAAGGATTATACTCATCTGAGAGAAGGGCTTGAATTCATTGAAATTTCAGACAATTATTGTTTCTATATTCTTGCTAAATTATCTCGAATCCTATTTTGTAGAAATGAGAATCTTAAGTTGGTACAGGACCTAATATCACATTCTGTTAAAGTTATAATATTTTTTTTCTTAAATGTTTAATCAGTTCATCAATATTCATCAATAGCATTTATTAACTACACTTGTGCAATATTTCTATGGAGTCCCAAGGCCTTCGCAGTTTTCGAAATATTCATCATTGTAGGTAGTTGCACACTGTTGCACATTCCATTAATAGCAGAATGCAGATATTACTAATATTGTCCGGAAACTAATCGGTCCTTCCACACGTCTACAAGCTGTAAGCCTTACTCTGTATCTGTCTCTCTCATAAGTGGTTTGACTACCCCGCTGACAGCTGAGAATTATATAGTGTAATGCAAGGCTGTAAACAGCGCATGAATCGAGATCTTACTTTGTGATTTCAGTAACAAGGTCTTCGTTCACTTTGTATGATTTGAGGTTTTCAAGGCGGTGAGTTGAAGATGGCTGTCTTCTGGGTTTTCCTTGGTGCAAAGACTTGTGAAACGTTGGTAAATGTCTACCAGACTACACAGCGCAACAACCCAGAAGACAGAAATCTTCATCGATTATTCTGGTTTGTATTTATTACGTGCTTAAGACGACCAGTAAACGATAATATTCTTAGCTTTCCAATAGAAACTGTATGTTAACAGCATTTAAAATGTTAGCACACGTTTCAAGATACTATGATGCCTCTCAAAAATAATTAAACGTACCATCCATTATGCTGTAGGCTTTTTGAATGATTGAAGAAGGTAGATCCATTTCTAGCAGTTATTCTCAGTTTGTTTATAGTTAAACAAATAAACGTACCATCCATTATGCTGTAGGCGTTTTGAATGATTGAAGAAGGTAGATGCATTTCTATCAGTCATTCTCAGTTTGTTTATAGTTAAACAAATACTAGACACAACCCAACTAATTTTGCGACCAGTGGCAAATAAGTACACTAGTAAACCGTGAAGGAAGTCTCTGCGAATAGGTAGGGTTTGTAATGTTTGGTTGATGGAATGCTTGAACTGAATTCATAATAGGCTGCGTTCGACCACATGCCTCGTCTTCAAACTACGCAAAGTATTTTGATTAGATTTTTTACAGTCTTCAGAAAAATTTGTTAGGCGAATTTTATTTGTTGTTTCGATTTGCAGAAGTTCATAATTTAATCCCATGTAGTTCAAATAAAACTTTATCAGATTTATCAAAATCATTTTACATTAAGCCTACTGAAAACTGGTTCATGACATAGAATTTACAGGTTTAGATCCTGCTAAAGTCTACAGCTTGAAGCAGTTGTTGATTTGAGTAGGCTTACTTGACAAAATAATGTTACAAGAGAATGTAATGTGGGTCTCATCCAGTGTAATGCTATTGCCTGTTCAATTAGAACTAGGTCTATTAAAATTTTAAGCTACAGAATTTGTGATTATGCATTATAATTTCTTTACCATTCATTAGTGTTGCCAACGATAGAGTTTATTTGCATTACATGCAAATTAAGTTTACACATTTTGATATGACTAATATGTTGCCAGTGGCTTCTAATAATATAATGTACATTTTACATGAATTTTCTCTTGTGTTTGTATGCTTAGGTCATACGTAAGTCTAGCATATCATAAAGTTTCTGTAATTTTTATTGGCTGTAATATCATAACCTAAACCCACAAAATGAAAGTTTTACCACATGTACTTTGTGTATTATATTGGCTGCGGTTTGGATGGGATTACGCGTTTTTGACTGCATGTGTTAAAAAATTACTTAGACTTTATAGGAATTAAGTTATTATTAAAAAGACTGCATTATTATGAGTTATTTATTATCGCATTTTTGATTTGTGTGACGTAGAAATATAAATTAGGAAGATTATGAATTTTGATTTGTAAAGGATGAGTCTGGAAGCGATGGTAGTTTATTTTAAGATATTATTCCCGTATTTATCTGGACAGACTGATGAAAATCCTTAGTCGGAACATTTGGTATACAAACCCGGAACGTATCGAACACGAAGCAGAATAAATTGTTAACCAACTACGAAGCGACCCTTGGTGCACTGCGGTTTTTTTAATTTTCACTTGAAACGTTTTTGTTCTGTGACTGGTTCATGACGTCTTGCAACTGTCTGCATCGCACACATTGGACGTTGCAGTTAAGAAAACAACTGTTTTAAAACGAATATAATGTAATAATTAACAGCGGTTTAAAAAATAACGTACCGATTTGATGATATGGCATGTTTGAGTAGAAAATTAATGAAAAGTTGCCATCTCCTAGTCGAAAGTTGCCATGTTTTGATTAGAACTCTCTAATATTTGTGCGAGTTCTCCGCCATTTCCATCATTTTAATGAGATGTGGTTTCTCTACTCTTGTCGTTCAGAGAAATATCGTAGGACACGATCTAATTTAGGATTCGGTCACCATCGAAACAGGCTTCCCATTATTACGAAATTTGAGAGTGACAGAGGGAAAAAAATTAGTTAATTTTCCAGCATCGCTTCTACGTTAAATTCTGGATGTAAAAGGCAAACTTTCTCCCTTATTTAGCAGCCATATTGGATAAGTTTTTGAGGGTTCAGGAAAGGAGCCATGGCCAGGTGATGGGTTGGAGGAGTAAAGGGTATCCTAGAGCACATAGATAGGGTTCGGGGGAGGCAAGGGGTGGTAAGACAAAACCTTGGCTTCCTATTGGTTATGCGAGAGTTCGAGGGGCGTGCCATAAATTCTTTTCCTTTGTCTATAAAAATTCTTGAGAGTAGAACGTAGACGGAAGGCGTCTATGCGTCTACCATTTTCCCTTAGTTCCTTCCAAACCCCTCGCCGCGCTAACATCCCTACAAGCATTTGCCCCACGCCCCTGTCTTTCGCCCCCGATATGTAGCCCTACCTAGCTACAGTTCCATGTAGACTCCTTACAAGCAGAAGTAGCTATGTCAAAAACAATGTCTTTACTTCGGAAGGAAAAATATTAATTTAAAATAAATTTCATGATACAAGAAATCACTCTTATGATACATGGAGATGTGTTGATCGCTATAGAACAGAAAATCGAAAACTGAAATCTTGTATATGCTTGTATTGTTAGTGTTTTGTACGTGGCAGGTAAATGACTTAAGTCGTTCTCGCTCAAAGTGGGCCAAAATTGGAATCAAAATGCAAAAGTGGGAGCTGTCGTTTTCTCTAAATATCATACGGGTCCTTTGGAATAAAAAGAAACACCAATAATTCAATCACAAAATAAGGTGTACCAAGAGTAGCAAGAGAGAATTTGCCAATAGAAAATTTTAATGTTGATACTTCACCGCACGCCGGAGTATAATTTTACTGTGACGCGAAATGACGTTGGAACAAACGTCACTCTTGTGTTCCAGAGACCTGGAACAGTGAATAGTGGAGTGACCATAGTAAGGGCTTCAGAAAGCAGCATAATTGAGCTTATTTGTAAAACGTACCGGTAACAAATTTTAGAGGAAAAATTACTTTGCGACGCAAACCTAATACGTTAAACTTTCGGTTTATGTTAAAGCAAAAATCAACAGAAAATGTACAGTAGTGTACCTAAAATCACTAACGAACGAGTAACCAAAAGTAATTACTTTGGTACGTACAGGGGATTATAAATGTGGATACTGCTTCTTATGTGTCTGACATGTATTGTGCTGTTTCGGAATAAAGGTTCTTGCCAGTATGTTGTAATGATTTTACCCTTTTCCTTGGTCAAATATACAAAAATATCTCCTATGTGCTGCTTCTCAAGGACTGCATACTAAATGAGTCGCTAATAGAAATAAATTAAAAATATATAAAATAGGATATTGAGTACGCGTGAATTATTAAACCCTTTGTGTAAGTTATTGGGTTTAAATTATATAAAATCACATTCTTGAAGACGACTGTCCTCTGGGTTGTTGTGCCGTGTAATCTGGGGAAGTTTACCGACATCTCATAGGTACGTGCTGCCTCCATCCTCAGGGCTGTGCGGCATTACAACCCAGAAGGTGGCCATTTTAGACTTGCAGCCTTGAGAATCTCACAAATTCCATATTTAGTCAATTACAGTCGTTTGAGTTGTAGCGGAATGTCTTGTGGGTGGTAACAGAATTGCGAAGAAATATATCGCCTCCGTTTTCTGGGTAGAAGTTAATATGGAGGCTGCCAAGATCTAACAAGTGATTCTTTTCTTCACATAATAAATTTAGGTAAGGCATGTGTTACCTGCATCCAGAATCTTTAAATAATCTTAAGGGGTACTGGATATTGCACTAAATTATAATACCTTAGTTTAGATTTAAATTAAATAAAGTGAAAAAATCTAATTAATGTAATTTAGTTAGGATTGAAATCTGATATAAATGTTTTACCAGATTTTTAAAAAAAGTTTGTGTCCTTATCTTAGAATAGGATAGAAACTGGTTGAGATATGAGAAAACTGTAATCTACAATTTCTGCACACAGACAGCTCTAAAGAGGGGAATTATTATTATCTTTAAAATAAATGTAACACTTTCTTTCGACAAGAAAATATTAATTTGATTGTACTACCACCTTGCAGAAAGAAATGACAGACCAATGTAGAAGACAAAAATGTAAATTTGTCTTTGTACGATTGGCATTGCTGAAAGCAACAGTGCATAAAATCTGTAGTTTATTTTCAATTCTAGATGTAGGCTATAAACTGCTGGGCTATATAAAATAATGCTCTGTGATAATAATCACAGCAATGCAATGCATTGCTGTGTCAAAAGCAATAACAGGTCCATTCAATTAGCAAACGATGGATATTTCAATCAAAATAAACAGCAGCTAATTGCATTCTGACGGATAAGTATTATTCATAGAGGAATGTGTGTTTAGCCGCGCAACATATCAGGCCGTTATACCCTGGATTCTTATCGCGGAGACCTGGGTTCATTTCCAGGGCATTTCATGCAGAATTTGTGATGGATAAAGTGGCACCGACGCAGAGCGGTCAGTTTCCTAATGGCAATTATAATTCCGACAGAGCTCAGATCTATCTATTACCTTCGACCGCCGTTGGACCCTGCCAGCTAACACATTCGAGTTTCGTTTTTCAGTTTGGGTTTTATCTTGACTCGGCACATAGTTGGGTCAGAAGTAAAGTTAAATTTGAAGATCGTTGTCTTCTGGGATGTTTCGCCTTGTAACCTAGTAGAAACGTTCCGACGTTTCAGAAGCGCCTATTGACTCCATCAACGATCGCCCTGATAATGAACGCAGTAAACACCTCTGAAACGTCGGTCATTTTCTACGGGATTGCACAGCTCAACACTCCATAAGACTGTCATCTTTATATTTGCCGCCTTGAGAACCTGAACTGATACAAATTTAAATTCTTTAAACATACTTTTGGAACCTTAACAGCGAAAATGGCTCGTGATGGGATCCAACCAGAACACAAAACTTTTTGTATATACTCACAACAAATCTATAAATAGTTAAACCTATTATTATTAGGTTTGAAATCAGGAAATCTGAACGCTGAAACGAAAGTTCGTCAACTGTAGTCATAGTTACAAACGAAGGAACAAACGAGATTAATTGAAACGAAAGTTCGTCAACTGTAGTCATGGTTACAAACGAAGGAAGAAACGAGATTAATAGGAAAGGAAGAAATGTGTTTCCACAGAAGAGTCAGAGGATACAAAATGAATGTTCATGAGTGCAATTAAGATATTTGTGAAGAACTCGCTATAACAGATATAAATACATAATGACATAATTAACAAAATAAATGTCAAAAATCTTTTTAAAAATTGCCTGGTAAACTACTCGTAACGTTATCAATGTACCATAATGTTATTTGTCGCCCTGATGATGGAGAAAGCAAGGATCTCTCTAACGTCGGTTAACTTCTACGCAACATCCCAAAATACAACCGTGTTCAGAGTAAATAAAATTCCAATGATACCAATCAGAACTGGAGATGCTCTTTTGTAGTAGGCCTATATATACAATGGCGGGAAACAATTTTTCTTACAACAGCGTTCAGCCTCCAATCTGTAAATTTATGTTTCTATGCAGAAATTGTATTCTACATCTGTCGTAAGATGAGCCTTCAATTTCTTTCTTCTTATCGTCACAGTAATTACAGTTACTATGGAAACGGAAGCCTCAAGAGAAATGTAAGCCAACATAAGCCTAAGTGTCGTCTATGTAACAGTAGCAAGTAGGCAGAAGAATATGAGACAGGATATGAGGAAGAGACGCACACAAGGTGACTGGGAGAATATTAAACCTCTCGAGGAAAAGCAAACGACGGATGTAAAGCAGGAACTGACAGACAGACAGACAGGCTTCCATCTCACGGCAATAATTAACATTATTACCAGGGGAACGTTCCCCTTAGGCAAACAGAGTACAACCGCTCGTCTTGTCTCGACTTTCTCCTCTGCACACACTGTTTCGGAAACTTAGTCTATTAACACTTTAAGCAATAACAAAATCATATGTCACAAAGTGTTGACGACAGTGTTAAACCAGCAGGGGCGCGCTGTCTCCCAGGGCGAGGCTGTTAGGCGTACTTACAGCACTCAGGAAGCAGTACCTCGCCTTCCAGCTGCGCGTGAGTTCGTGTTTTTGCACAGTAACACCTGTTTATGGCGTAATTCCGAAGTACTTGAACGTTTTCCTTTTAATAAGGTGATTACAGATAAAATGTATCCTCGCTGCGTCCCTTCCTTAAACAGCGAATTACCCCGTTATAGTTACACTGAAGGCTGGTTACAATGAAGTTTTCTGGGACCATCAGTCGTTTGAGAATAGCGTTGCAATTCAACGTTTTGGCGACTGTCACTGCCTCCATCATCAGTGTAGATGTGCAGAATGACAGTCGTGCCACTTATTACATCAGCCTTGATGGCGGAGGCAAAGACAGTCTCCGAAACGTTGGATTTCAAAGCCATTCTTAAATGGCTGATCGTCCTAGAAGACTTCATTGCATTCAGTCAAGGTTAAAGCTTCAAATCTCACATAAAATGTTAGTTAGCTACTGAGATCGTTAAATAGCTAATTAGCTAGTTAGTTCGTTTTCGATCTGGAATAGTAACTAGTCAGTTAGTTAGAAAGTTGCTGAGGTAACAAGTTAATTGTTGATGTTGGCCTCCTGACCCTGAAGATAAAAACAGTATATTTGTCTGAATCAGAATATTCGTATTTTTCTTCAAGTCTTCTTTAGAAGAACAATGTCAGCATCTTCAACGTCGTCAAATTTAATGAAGTTCGTCAATTCTTTAGTTGCTTAGATAACTAATTGTTTAGTTTGCTTTTAAAGTCTCCCATCTTTTTTTGTTATCATGGAACCATGACAGAATCTGCCATGATGTGGGGGTAGGGCACGGAAACAGAGAAACGAATAGGATATTAGGGAGGGTGTTATCGGGGGTGAACTTTTGAACTGATGATGGCTAGGAGGGGGATCTATATGTATCCAATGGTTGAGTTAACTATTGTGGAAAGGTTGAGGGTAGGAGTTATAGTTGAAATGTTTTATGGGGGTCGTCTTTCGGGGGAGGAGATATTAGAGCTTTTGCTGGGTTAATAAGGGTTGAGGGTGGAGTTTACAGAAGAGAAACACTCTAATATGTTTAAGAGGGATAGTATTTCAGAAGAAAGTTTCCTGCAAGGGTGTGTGGAGTTTTCCAAGAAGGGGTTGGATTTTAGTCTATATATAGAGGGTTAATAACAGACCAACCCTGAAAATATGTAATCAGGCCATCTTGAATTAATTTTCCTTTATTGAGACGAAGGGTTTTCATAGAAGCATTTGCGGAAACCCAACCGCAAGCAAAAATAAATAGCCATGGAAGGCAAGATCCTTTGCTGGCTCCACAACCAAAACTTTGTGTGGAAAGAGGAGATGTTATTGAAATATATAGAAAAGTTTCTAAAATATTTGACAATGTATCTTGTAATCTATATGATAAGCTTATTCTTTGAACGTTTCGTGTATTTAACTGTTTAAAATTGAGTGGAACCGGAGAAATGTAGTCATTAGCCAGTTGCCTGTATCTCGAGTAATTTTAATGCTGCACAAGACGATCCATTTCAAAGTTATCCTCAAGCTAACAAAATTCTGTCTACGTCTCTGATGTGAGAACCCAAATATTCAACGCTGCTAACATCAAAGTTCGTCATTCGACAAGATCCTGAACCAGTTCCAGCGACCTCATCTACAAAGCCCGTTTTACAAAGAACCGTCTTAAAGTTGTCCAGTTACATTATCCGCGATAATTCTGTGTGTTTTTCATGTATCTCTCATCCACGTAGAATTAATTTTGCCTACCTAAATATATGTTTGGGTCCCGCTTAATTTATCCCTCTTAGACCAAATATTTTCCTAATCCTCTTTCAAAGCAAGGAGCGACATTTGACAGCCATATGAAACAACTGGTAACATGTTTGGTCCATACCTTGATCTTTGGTATTTTGAAAGATGAATGGTTAGATGAGGTTTTGAGCGGAAATGTAGGTGGTGGTCTTATAGGTTTTCTTCCCGCAACGTCTTTTGGCTGTATACAAACGTTTCCGAGGAAGATCCTGCCTCCATCTTCAACCCTAAATGTGTTTTCCTGAATTATTGGTATACAACAATTAAGAAGACTTCCATCTTTATTCAGATCTCTGTGAAAACTCAGATTCTAAAAGCATGATAAACTTAACTAAAATTATTATTTAAATGTTAGTCTAAATTTTACTGATATCAGATTAATTTAAATTTGATTATTTTTATGCAGTAATTTTCCATTATTCTGGCGTTACACAAAGTTGTTCTGTAAACACCATCTGTTGACGAGAAGCAGAAACAATAGTGTGCTTCTTAATGCTGAGAGTCGAGAGTACGTTCAGACACCTGTCATATTCATGTTGCTAAGCCAAGCTCGTGGGTCCCAACCGCTAAACTTAATTAACTAAAACTTTCTCTACTCCATGTATGTGCCATAGTTCCAAATTATTGCAGTCTGCAATAACAATTCCTGCATGTATTCACTGTGGATCCTACTACTCCCTGAATCTCCACGTAGTTCATAATTCCCCAGTTAATGCAGAAACTATAATTCTAGACAGTCTTGTAACGTAAATCAATTAATAGAACTGTTTAGTACAGTCATTAAGATCAGCAATCAATAATACTGTCATTGTCAAACTTTGCTGTTAAATGGTTAACATTCGTTGCCTCGAATTCAGAGAATCCCTGCTTGATTATATTCTCAATGGCGTGACCGGTTGTCCTGTCCTTGTAGGCAAGAGGTGGGCTAGTGCCTTAAAATAGGCCTTGGCTGCTTCCTCTCACATATTTCACAAATTAATCTTTCTAAACAACCCATCAATTCGAGTTACAGTTGTGAAAGTGTCGATAAGCAACCAATAGCAGTCCTTAATAAATAATCATACGTTGTCGTACCTAACATCTGGCTGATAATGTAATTAAATAAAAAGAGGCTATCGACTGACTTACCTTCTATATTATTAACTTATTAATTAACTAACTAAGTGGCAAATTAACTGACCATCAAAGGAGCAAAGTATGCCTTCTTAAATTATAGTATATAATTCACCTTAAACCTACTTCTATTCTATCTCAATAATTGGATTAATACATAAATCTGAAATAATCTGTTTCCACAAAATACACAGAATTTTGCTTTCGGCCAAAATGTGGAAGCTGAGATTTTTTACAAACCCACGATCTTCGGAAGACCGATTTTCTTGACACCACAAACGGTTTAATATAAATAAGATATGCTAAAACAAGAATATTGTAAAGTATTTTTTATATATTGTGTATTGTGAGAGAGATTTGACAAATTCCTTGATTTGCGATCTGCTGTGTTGCCAATCCACGAAATGGAAAAGTTTAGAAACAACAGAAATATAGTTCAGCAAGAGTAACAAAACAAATTAACACAATTTGAAGTTTAAGAATGTGAAGCTGCCGAGGGATAATTAGTCCAAAGTACCACCCGCTACGGAGCTGTTTGGTGGTTTCCTACTTTGGTTATCCTAATTTATTTTTATACAACAAACTTAAGAATTTCAGTCTATCTCACTGCGCCCCCCTCAAGGCAGCCTTCCTTGTCAGCAAGTCTGTCTGTCTGTCTGCCCGTATCTCTGTCCGTTTTTGCCCTCAGTATTACTAGTCTCAACTTTTCCCAGTTTGTTAACAATCGTCATTGTCACCACCTCTTATTATCACTCCGCTTTCATTGCTTTGTTCTTACTGTCATCACACTTCTCTTCATTCATTCAAATTCAAACAATGAGATTGTTCCTGTCTTAGAATAGTAAGATCCAATGCAAAAGATTCATATTTTATCAATAATTACTTATAAGAACTTAATTGTAATCTTATCGCTATTTAGTTCATTATAATTTACGTCACTCTTTACTATTCGTCCAAAATCCATGATTATATTCTCCTCAGTCTACGTTTATGCTAAACCCTGATGGACCACCACCGTGAAAATAAAACCCCGCTATTAAAATAACAACTCTTGTTAGTTCAGTCCTCTTCACGTAATTTTCTTAGTTACATTTTAGTTTTATATTCTCATATACGAATAATTATGGCGGATTATAGAATTTTATAATCGTGTTTATAAGATTCCGCCATTGGACACTAATCTGACTTAATTTGTATCCTATATGCGTCATGTTTGTGTTTGATTAAATATATTTATTTTGTAGAGTCTATACACAAACGTTTGAAGTTTATTGGTGTTGTAAAAATTATATAATATTAAAACATTTTGTTGTGTAAAATATTATATTAGCGCTCTTAATCGTAAATACGATTTTACATTATATTTTTTAGCGCTTTT
>NW_019060708.1:0-11865 GCF_000696155.1 Zootermopsis nevadensis | reverse complement strand
AATTCATACTCATTCCAAGAAAATAATTAAACATTAATTCCACAGATAAATATAACGTCTGACTACAATAAACAACTTACCATGAAAATTGAAAGCTACAAACAGAACTACGGATCATTATAATATATTGCATCAAATATCTAATAGTTTTTAAAATATTTTAAATTGATAAAAACCTGAAGACGACGGTATTACCCGTCGAAACATGTCGTTTTAATAAAAGCGCTAAAAAAATATAATGTAAAATCGTATTTACGATTAAGAGCGCTAATATAATATTTTACACAACAAAATGTTTTAATATTATATAATTTTTACAACACCAATAAACTTCAAACGTTTCTGTATAGACTGTACAAAATAAATATATTTAATCTGACTTAGTTCACATCTGTAAGATCTATTTTAATATTATCTACGCATCTACATTTAAACCTGAAGTGGTTACTTATTTGTTGTCTATTAGCCAACGTTTTTATGCATTTAATGTTAAAGTTATGATGCTCCATTTGATTAATTTCATAGTTTCAGCAAATAATTAAAATTTCTAGAAGAAATAATAGAATCAGGGGTTTCTTACCGAGTGTGTGTCTGCCGTTCCACCAGCACAACTAACTTATCTTGCGCTGGTAAGACCTACGTGTGTCCTGTTTGGTCAGGTTCGGCGGGTTTTCTACTCTTCCTATTGTAGTCATTACTCGAATTTCCCACAGTTCATCACCCTCCAGTCTGTCCATTTACACCAGTATTTTGTACCCATGTCCACTGTTGACCTATCCGGTCAGTCATGATAACTATTAAACTTGTATAACATGTGAAATAAAAAGCCATTTGTCTGAAATGGGTATGCAGTTGCTGATACATTGAATTGTCTATTCTCGTCGTCAGTGGTAAAGGAGTTCACGTAGGCTACAAGACGCTAGGTTTCTGAAAGACCGGTCCTCAGAATATGGGTGGTGGGTTACTGACAAGTCTTGTTATTATTTTATGTAACTCGTAAAGTAATTCATGGTTAGTCAGCTCGTCAAATTCACTGTTTTTACACAACTCGGTGGTACAGTTTCCTGTTTACAAAGAGTCTGCCATTGGACCCTATTCTGATCAAGTTTCGTCTGACACGCAAACCTCACACAATTTCTCTAAGATAATTTTTAATATTATCCTATTAGTTATGCCAAAGTGGTCACTATAGATATCCGGACAGATATATTCGGTGGTTTTCTGTGTTATTATGCCTTATGGAAGTGTAGATTGGTACCAACGTTTCGGAGGAATATACTGCTTCCATCTTTAGGACTAACATTTCTACTGCCCTGAGAACCTTAAATTTCGCACCAAGAATTCTCTCGTCCCACACACACCTCAATTCTTCATTTAATCATACCTAATAATGAAGGATGTAGAATACAAATAATTAATCTCTTGTGAGATTATCGCCTTGATGATACAGGCAGCTATCACCTCTGAAACGTCGGTAAACGTTGCAACCTAGAAGACAGCAAAGACATGCTCACAATTGCCTAGCTTATGTGGCGTCTGACTGAAGGATGGTGAACGATGAATTGCGTAAGATGTGGAAGGAAATGTCGTGATTTGTTTACCGAACCGTCAATTTTCTGGGGTAAGCTCAAAAGGGGAAATGAGAAAAGCCAGCCAACTTCCGGTTTAATATTGAAGACCAAAAATGAAGTGGTTCTAACTAAGAGAGAGACGAAGATAACTGTCTTCTGAGGTCGTGTAAACCAGATGATGGAGACAGTAAGTTCCTATGAAATGTCGGTCAGTATCTACCAGACTAAACGAAACAGCATCCCGGAAGACAGCCAACAATCTTCATACACGTCGCCATAAAAACCTCAAATTTTACTAGCGAAACATCCAGCAAGATTTATGTAATAACATATACAGATATGTCTAATGACTAGGTTTTTCTGAGGATTTCATTTTAAGTTGCTGTACAATGCGTTACGCTGTGAATTTTGAATTGTTTCCTTCCCGTGGTTATAAGACTCATGAAACCCACAGTGTTCGGTTTAGGGGTTGTAGCTAATAGCAAGGCTCTAGCATGACCTGTTGTACTCGTTTTCACTGACGTGCCCTGGGAGGGTCACAGGTCAGCGGGAAACTTCTCTCGAGTGAAAGCTACATCAAGATCGTGTCGAGATACAATACTTGGTGCAGCTCAGATCAGTAACAGATTGCAAAGATGCTTCTCTGTGTATATAATATGACGACTGTCGTACTAACAGACGCGTGTGTGGATTATTGAATGTCCTTTTTACGTTAAAGCGTTTTTCTTTTATTTAAAAATATAAGGATTCTATTAATTCTTCGCAGCTCCTTCGTTCGTTCTTTCTTTCTTTCTTTACTTGTGTAATTCTATCGGTATATCTTTCCTTCTTCTTATCTTTGTACGTCGTTAAATATTTATATTTATATAATGTGTAGCCTATTAGTACAAATCGTAAGATTATTTAAAATAAAACATTTCAGACCTAAATTACATCTACATTTTATGTCTTGTACAAATTTTTTGCATAACGAGATATTTTTAATATATATATTCTTAGAAGTGTTTTTGAATTCCATTGAATTTTGTGCTGTATTAGACTGGCGTGGGTCAAAATTAAATTTGTTTCTATAACTTCTGGAGTAAGCTTCATTAAATTTATAGATTTATAATATATAGGCAGAAAGATGGACACGATTTCACGTAGAAACATTGAGCCTATATTACTGATTCTGTGCAAGGAAGCAAGAACGAAGCTTTTGAGGATTTATTGTGTGTGCATAACTTATATAGTGCCAGTGTTTATGAATCAATAAAATTATACACGTGTTTTGTGTTTTAGAGTATCATATTTACTTACATGTTGGAGAAGCTACATAATGCATCCTTTTTGTTACTCCGTCTAATCATTTTTAAATAAATTGATTGATATCAATGTTATATGAATATTTCTGTATTTTGGGTTGTTGCGCCGTGTAATATGGTAGACGTTTACCGACGTTTCAGAGGGAGTAGCTGCCTGTATCATGAAGGCGATGGTTGCCACTAGCTTGAGCCACCGACAACTCGTTAAATAGGACATAAATAAATAGCATAAATTCCAGTGATTTATGTCAGTTTGCAAAGAACGCATTTTCGATTGTATTTAAATCCCTGTATTCATTTATTTATTCATCCACTACGCCGGTATAGTTGAATAATGCTACAAATTAATATATTTTAGCACGTTTCATAAAGTTAATAGGATACAAACTATCAGTTTTGTTTCTGTTCATATCAGTAAGAGCGATTGCAACTATTGAATTTGTGGTACCGAATTATTGATTTTAATAGTCATGGTAATGAGAAATTATCTGCCATGAATACCCAACTAATATTGGGCGTCATATTCCTGATTAGTTGTTTCATTCCATTACAGTCTTCTGGGCGATATGAAATGGCTAGGTTTATCAATACTGAGACCCAAGGGATATTAAACAGATTGTAATTAATATAATTAGACTATAGATTTTAGATACGTTGTGGGTTCAAGCACACTGATTCCTTGCTTGTTATTAATAATCTCTGACATTATTAATTACTCAAGTACTTATAATTAATCATTACAATCCCAAAAATACCATGATTTCACTATTTTAATAGTTTTTTAATGTTTCATTTAGCATAGTGAGACCTTTATTAGATTTTATTACATTTAGTTATAAAAATAGTCACGGATGAAGTTAATACGACTGTATTTATTGGTAATGATGTGAGGTTTGTAGTCAAATTACATATTCACATATTACTATCAGTATAAAATAAAAACACTCTATAACGTCGGTAAACATCTACCAGACTACATGGCGCGATAACACGGAAGACATCCATCTTCATACTTGCCACCATGAGAACCTGAAATGCCACGAATTATAAGTTGTTTGACACAAAAGTTACAGACCTTGAGAACACTTTGTGACGCAACTTACTTTAGGGGTCGTAGGGGGGAGGAGGTTCGATCAAACATTCGTCTGTGCACCACGCTAATCCCACAGTGACCAGTTCTGGACTGAACAGGTTATGTTCCTGTGACAGGATACTGGTAACACTGATCGTGTGAAGATACACGAGTTTACGAAGCGATCAAACCCTCGTGAGGGCTGAATGCGCCCTGCGTCGTGGTTCCTGCAACCAGGCGACCATACTGGTCTAAGGTCAGTCAAGTGTCTAGAATCTACAATCTGAATCAGCTTTTAGATTAGGGTCTGAGGCTTTCAAGGTGATGTGCCCGAAGGTTGCTGTCTTCTGGATTATAGCGCCACGTAGTCTGGTAGACGTTTACGAACGTTTCTGAGATTCTTGATGTCTTCAAGACTATGCTGATGATGGAGGCGGAAAGGACCTTTGAAATGTCGGTAAACTTCTACCACACTACACGGAACTATAATCCAAAAGACAGCAACCTTCAGCTGTTGCAACTTCACGCGTCATTAATCTACTGAACGATCTTTATAACGAAGAAGCGGCGTGTTTTCTTTGAGGTAAGAACTAAATTTGCGTAAATCATATTTAGATATTTGACACTTGAATTTTAAATAAAGTACTAGTGATGTGAATATATAAAGACGAAATAGAGTTATAAAATTATTTACGAATCTAATTTCGGTTAGTTTAATTTCATTCACAATACGTATTATTGTTATACTGCATAGCATGATTTTTTCTACGATTATGTAACAGTATACAGTATAGTGTCTGACACTCGGGGTTTGATCTCCGGCAGAGGCAAAACATTTTTCTTTCTGCTTCCATGCCGGCTGTGGGGCTCATCCAGCCCCTATCCGATTGGTAATGGGGAGGGTTTTTTTTCCAAAAATGTAAAGTGCTGCCTGGGCGTGATGTTGGTCACTCACCCCGTCTAGAACTGAGGTCAAGAACGATTACGGCTTTAACTTGATCTCCCCCGCAGTCGCCTCCATGGTGTGTAAGGGGACAGCTTTACTCCTATACTACAGTATTTCTTTTGCTGTAGACGTAGTGATAAAAGAGGCATAATTCAAGTTTATGAAATGAGTAACATTTCACCCGTTAAATACTAATAAACAAGTTGCTTTTCTGTGCATTCACGTCCTCGTTTTGTATAACGCTAAGTGCTGTATCATTATGAGACTGGTAATAAATACAAAAGAGACAAATCCTGCCCCTTTCACTCAGTCGAACGTTACGTACGGGCATTCAAATCTGAAACTCTGTTCGTCCAAGAACAATTTATGAAAGCATCTGATGAGAGGGCAGAAATAAAACTGTATTTGCGCCAAAGACACTGACTCCAACAGCTATCGTGTAGTTATTCTGGTGTGGAGAACGCTTTCAGGTCAGCTGTCCTGTAAAGCAGTCGGTAGTGGAGGATCAGAGCAGCCTACGTGTCCATTCTCCCCTCTGCCTCGCTACAAATCAATAATTCCTATTGGTTGTGTGTTTACAGCACAATGCTGGTAAATCCGCGGTCAGTGTCGCAAATCGTTCTATGTACGTAGGCTAATCTGTATTGAGCATAAAACCGCGCTATTTTGCTACACAAAACGTAATAAAAGGCAACAGCGCTTGCTGTAACGATGTCAACCCTGAAGGATATTCTGATTCTACAAGGCCATAAATATGTTTATCATCTCTGTACGATAAATGTTTATCTTTGAGAGAGTTAGTTTATACATTGTAAATCTGCTCGTCATCTGTTTGTGCATCTGTCAATCAAAATGTCGATCTGTCTCATTATCTGTCTAAATTTATCCGTCTAACAGGTAACAACTGGGGTTACAAAATATTAAACAAATTAATATATAAATAAAAATGTATTAAATAAGTGCCAAGCTTCTTGATGAATAAATTAAGTGCACTGCCAACTTTTTATCCTATAAGACATCGTAATTAGGACTGTGAATCATTAGGCAGAATAGTCATTTTATAGTCCGCTAAGACCCTCACCAATTTTCAAGTGATCAGGGTAGGGGGGAGTTCTGAATTACTGTAGTAATCAACACGGTTCAGAAAGGACACGGAGAAATATAAACCAGTTATCCGGCTTAATTTGAAAGAGCGGACCACGGTGTTTAAATTCCATTATGAAATCAAACATATCGAAGTGTGGCTGCTGTTGCAGAAGGTGAGGTATATCGATTGAAGAATGAAAGTCCAACGAGGCTGGTCTTGTAGTTTCAGCTACCGCCGCCAGGGTACGTAGCAAGCAGTGACCGATTGCATTTGTTCTATCGGTATCAGAAATGTCAACGGTTATCTCCTTCCATTTCCGACAAATTTTCTTTGTAATCTTTTGTTTTATTCGACTGAAAGTTAATGGTACGTTGTGCCTTTTAAATTGCTGGCTTAAAATATGTAATTGAATTTATTTTTTGACGTAATTCGAATAAATAAGATATACAATAACCATTAAATATTAAGAATTTTCAGAGTCATATATATAGGTGTTCATATATTGATGTATAAACTGAAATTAACCATTTTCCTGGTGGTTTTCATTTGAACAATCTTCCTTTGTTTGTATATTTTCAATGGCTACATAAATTTGTTATTGTGAAGGAACCACAAATACGAATGAGCCATGTTAGCTTAAACTGTTGAGAAAAATTGTAAGATATTCCTTCCAGTGATTTCAAAGTCAAAATAAATTCATCCGTTAAACGCCGATGTTTTAGAATTGGATATCTCGCACATGATGGATTCAGTCAGAGTATTTCAGCTCAGTCCGACCATTCGCCTCATAAGAAGGAACATATGTCACTTTTCTGCTTAAAGTCGTGCCTTAACAAGCTGTTATCTCACATTGCTAATGACCCTATTGCTTTCACTATAATTTCCCGACTTTTATATCTCATTTAGCTCGAGTGTTCTAATCGTGCACCTTAAAATGTCCTCAGATAAAAGACAAAAATAAAAGAGATGAGAGGGAGAAGGGAAACTTTTGTAATTTTCTCTTAGCGAGATAAAACACATTAGGGTGGTAATGGACGAACCTAAAGAAATAAATTAGAGCAAGAAAAGCAACAGAAGGAACAGAAGGAACAATGTCTGTTTTTGCTCACTTACTCTCTGGAGGGCGTTCTGTACTCAACAGTATCGAATTTTTTAAAGTTGTAACTGAAGGGTTTCTTCCCCGTGTAATAAGTAAATGGTTATTTACTTTGAAACTGGGCCTGTTACTTTTATTTTTGGCATTTCTGTTTCAGTCGGACCGAAAGTGCATATTTTTTAATGGACGACGACTAATAACGTAGGCTTACTTTTCAACTGTCAATGAGAATATGTAAAATTGTTTGGTACTTTCTTTAATTTGCAACCACATTAACATACAAAGCAGGCTACTAAATGAGAATGTTGGAGATATCAAACTAAACTTATAGTCTCATATCTTTTACCAAAATTACATGATTCAACACCACGAAAAAAATCCCCCCCCCCCCCGCCTGCTCTACTTCACCAATACAACGTTTTTTGCTTTGCTACTCTGCAAATTCTGAGCTGTCGTCACTCTCCTTCACTATGCTGTTCTTGTTGCAAAGTTCTACGATTTTCCAACTCGAAGGTTCACCACCGTCTTCACAAAAGTCCTACATAAGTCTCTATCCTGAGCCGGATGAATTCAATCCACACCCTCCAACCTAGTTCAAATACGAATGAGCCATGTTAGCTTAAACTGTTGAGAAAAATTGTAAGATATTCCTTCCAGTGATTTCAAAGTCAAAATAAATTCATCCGTTAAACGCCGATGTTTTAGAATTGGATATCTCGCACATGATGGATTCAGTCAGAGTATTTCAGCTCAGTCCGACCATTCGCCTCATAAGAAGGAACATATGTCACTTTTCTGCTTAAAGTCGTGCCTTAACAAGCTGTTATCTCACATTGCTAATGACCCTATTGCTTTCACTATAATTTCCCGACTTTTATATCTCATTTAGCTCGAGTGTTCTAATCGTGCACCTTAAAATGTCCTCAGATAAAAGACAAAAATAAAAGAGATGAGAGGGAGAAGGGAAACTTTTGTAATTTTCTCTTAGCGAGATAAAACACATTAGGGTGGTAATGGACGAACCTAAAGAAATAAATTAGAGCAAGAAAAGCAACAGAAGGAACAGAAGGAACAATGTCTGTTTTTGCTCACTTACTCTCTGGAGGGCGTTCTGTACTCAACAGTATCGAATTTTTTAAAGTTGTAACTGAAGGGTTTCTTCCCCGTGTAATAAGTAAATGGTTATTTACTTTGAAACTGGGCCTGTTACTTTTATTTTTGGCATTTCTGTTTCAGTCGGACCGAAAGTGCATATTTTTTAATGGACGACGACTAATAACGTAGGCTTACTTTTCAACTGTCAATGAGAATATGTAAAATTGTTTGGTACTTTCTTTAATTTGCAACCACATTAACATACAAAGCAGGCTACTAAATGAGAATGTTGGAGATATCAAACTAAACTTATAGTCTCATATCTTTTACCAAAATTACATGATTCAACACCACGAAAAAAATCCCCCCCCCCCCCGCCTGCTCTACTTCACCAATACAACGTTTTTTGCTTTGCTACTCTGCAAATTCTGAGCTGTCGTCACTCTCCTTCACTATGCTGTTCTTGTTGCAAAGTTCTACGATTTTCCAACTCGAAGGTTCACCACCGTCTTCACAAAAGTCCTACATAAGTCTCTATCCTGAGCCGGATGAATTCAATCCACACCCTCCAACCTAGTTCCTAAGATCAATTTTAATATTATCATCCCATCTGTGTCTAGGTCTTACAGGTGGTTTCTTCACTACAGGATTTCCGACCCTCATAGTTGATTTTGAAATATTATTTACGTGTGTCTCCCACACTGTAGTCTTATTCGACGCAAAATAGTGGATATGCAGCAAAGTTTTAATTAAAAATTGACAGTCGTTCAGTAAGAAAATATCTGCGTGTTATTGAACGCGAAGTTTCATTGCCGTGTTTATAACAGTCCGCCACTGGATCATCTCTCTCCGAGAAGATTAAATCCATCCTCACATCCCGTTGCTTCAAGATCTGATTTATTGAAAATTAACCTCCCGTCCTAAGAAGTTTCTTCCCTGACTACAATTTTTATACAGGTCTAATGTGTCTCATGCGTGCTAAATGTCCAAGTTATTGATCTAATCACGGGCGAGAGTACAAAGTATGAAGCTTCCCTTATGAAATATTTTCACAGCATTCTTTTATTAAAAATATTACACAATGAGGGCTTATTACCACAGCGTCATTAAATTGTGCTGAAATAACCGACTTAACCTCCTTTCGTTAACATATACTGTTATATTCTCCCTGCTGAATTCACGTAAAAAAATATTGTAGAAGTATATTTCCGTTGTGAAAATTCACAAATATTTTTTAAGTGTTAAGAGATGACGGGAAGCATTTCTTTCGCTGATCTTTTTAAACATCAAACAAATCCAGACCAGAAGGACCAGAGCTTTAAGCAAGATATATCGTGTGTAGCACAGAAACTGTTAATGAGGCCCCAAGGCGCTGGAGAGAAGTTTCTTCATCCTCCATAATGTTAGCAATTGTTTTTCCGTGCTGGTCATGTTTGCTAGGATCGAGAGTGAGGTTATGTTAGGTTTAGTCCTCGTGTCCAAAGTTTGATGCGAAGCCATCAATAACGCTGCCAACAGACCGTGCTCTCTCTCCCACACAACTTTAAGACGGATGGCGGGGAGGGGGGGGGCACAAGGGAGATCAATTTGTAATTACGAGAAAGGAAGGATGAGACAATTTATTGGGTGACTGGAAGACAGATGAACAGTGAACCTTAGCAAACAATGGAATGCAGTAACTTATGTTTGTTGGAAAAGTGAAGAAAGACCAATCAAACCATTTCCATAACCAATTGTTACAACAAAAATTAATAATGTCTCTTACACTTTGTATGGCTCATTTATGAGTCATTTTGTAGCCAATAAAATTTTATAATTTCTAAATGTAAAAGTAAATATTTATTATCTTTTGTAGTCCTCAGTATATGCAAAATAGGTTATAATAATCCTAAGTAAGTTTTAATTTTCAGGTTGTGTTTGAAACTGATACCTGGAACTTCAGAATCGTATTGAAAATCATACTGTTTGTTTTAGGTAAAATAAATATAATCAAATAACTATCGCCTGACTGTGAAGGAAAGAAAGAAAACACCGATACAAAGGAACAAGTGGGACGATAAGCAGAACGTTAAAATGATAAGCGAAGAAGGGAACGACTTTGAAACTTCATAAGTGTTGCCAGTCCCACATTTCTAAATGAAAGTGAAAGTTAGATGAAGAACAAAATGTAAAATAAAATTCAACTAGCGGAAATTAACTTTTAAAAGAAAATACTGATAAACATGGGAAACTAAATTCGTATTAGTTTAACGGATGAACAGAGGACTAAAACGAACAATGTGTTCCAACAAACAGATTGATGAAACTCCCTTGAGCGAGAAGGCCAAGGTTCTTCAAGGACAGGACCACTGATAATGAAAATCATTACTAAAATCACAAAACGGTAATTGTATGCAATGCAAACAGCTCCGATTGGACCTGTTCCATATTCTAATGCCCCTACCGTCTTTCCGTTGCGCAAGAATATAGTCTGAAGTACGCACGATATTCAAATTCGCTCCTAAGCTGTGAACAAAGTTCATCATGTAGCTAAATGGTGGCAGCACTTAACACGGAATACTGACACCAGCGCCGTTAGGTACAAGCTGTTAACGTCGGTCGTCTGATTTACAAAGTAGCAGGTAGACAAAGGGCCTATTTTGCGCATTCCTTACGTTACTATTACATTGAATTGCTGTATCTATAAATTAAACTTGCATAATCATATAAGAGAATACTAGTGACTCCCTGGACAGGATTTGTTTGAATTTTATATTCATAACTTGCATTAACTCTTTCACTGCTACGAACGAGATATCTCCCTGACAACCATTGTCCCTCTTTTAGTTCGATTTTTTTTGCTTTGAAATATGTGAATGAAACGTGTTTCACCATCTATCAGTAGTTAAATCTAATTGGATCTTGTCCCTCTTTTAGTTCGATTTTTTTTTTTGCTTTGAAATCTGTGAATGAAACGTGTTTCACCATCTGTCAGTAGTTAAATCTAATTGGATTTATTAGTGTATTTTATTAATACAAATTATTTGTTGTGAAAATATAAAAGCAAAAGACGGATTACACACTTCATGAACACGTTACGAATTAACCAATCAGATGCTTTCTTCTCGCTGTGTAGGACCAGGTTAAATCCCAGATCAGATTCTGTGGGACTTTTTTATGACAGAGGCAGGTTTATTTCAAGTAGGCTACTTTGGCTTCAACCTGTCAATAACCATTTTCCATATGTTTCAACTTTATTACTCATCACTTCCGAAATATTAGATGGGCCAGAGACCCCATCCACGGCTACTCATCTGCCTTCGTATCTGTTCCTCACGTTAATCGAATCACGAAACGTTTGTGCGAAATTAAACAATACGCGGCTTTAATAGTTGCGTTTTTCATCACGCTAGACCATAGAAACAAAAGGAATTCATGAAGAAATCAAAACAGAATAATAATGCTTCATTCCAATCTTATTTATTGTCGTAATGTATAATTCCTTTCAAAATTTCACTGAATCCAGATTACGCGAGACAAGAAGTTAACGAATTACGTTTTGTGAATTTATTTTACTCCAGAATCGACCCCACAATATGATTTGAGGTTAAAGACACTGATTTTATACTATAAACGTGCATATAATTGTTTCATAAGTGTTTTAAACGAAATCTTCTCAGGTTTAACGGGTTATATATTATCGAGTGAGACAGTA
>NW_019060706.1:55244-70684 GCF_000696155.1 Zootermopsis nevadensis | reverse complement strand
TATTCATGTCCTTTAGAGGTCACGCACTTATCAGTGGTTGCGTTAGTTTTACCGCTGCGGCAGAAAATCCGCTCGTGATTCGCTTCACTTCGCCCCACGAAGTGTCGTAGGTGTTTAAATAAAAATTAATTGTTACTGGAGCAAGTGACCGCTCCTTGGAATTCCACCAATTAAAACCGTAATGATCATCATCCTGCCGATCCTATAGGGTGTTCAGCAGAGCCGTTACAATTCCTATGCGTCGCAGCAAAGTCTATGTCCGCTGAGATGACGACGAGAGTTTGGGGCGGGAGAGGGGGGGGGGGGGGGGGTGGAGAACTAAACAAATATAACAAAAAGGAATCATGAAAATGTCAGGTGGTGTTAGGGTATCTGTTTAAATTAATCATATGACGAGCTTTGAGCTAACAGTAGGCGACGTTTTGACATTAGAAGGTAACGAAGAATCTCCCAAAATTTGTGTAATCCAGACGAAAGTCACCAACGGGTTGCCAGGCTTAGGATTGCATGCCGATCGTCTTCCGGGTTGTGACGTCATGTCTTGTAGGCGGTACTTCACGCCTGTACGTCGGTAAGCGCCGTCAAGACCACAGCCCAGAAGACCACCGCTGTGAGAAGTTCAGATTTCAGAGTGTTCAATAAGTTTCATCGGGACTGTTTAGGCAGGCGATCTGGAGCACTGCCTTCTATTAGCCTATTTGTCCGTCCGACCGTCCATCTGCACCAGCTCCCGGAACAACCGCAACTTCTAAAAGTGACCTGATTTGTCGGTTGTGCTCCTTTCCCCAGTGCGTGGACCGTGCCTAGCAACTCGGGAAACAGTTGCCAGATTTTTTTGCAGCACGCGACCATTAGACTACAACTACGGTCTGATGGAAGGCTCGAGAAGGCTCCGGTCACTGGTCTGGAGTCGAACCCAATACTTGCTAACCTGCCCGCTTCTGTGCGGTGAGTTCCTCAAGGGTTAAAGCGGCCGAGAATTGAAGCTTATTCCCCTCCATCAATGCGGATATTGAGAATGCGCGGAGCTTAACCCACACACCCCGCATACGATTTCACTTCGTGGTGGTTGATGTTGCTGTTACGCATTCTGAAGGAAGTTGAAAAGTGTTCTCTGTTTCTCTCCTCATTCTGTCTGTCTTCGTTACTTTTTTATTCCTATATGCCTTTGTCTCTCGTTCTGCAGAACATCATTACTTCCAGTTTTTGTTTTCGAGCACAAAGTTTTTTTGGGCGTTCTTTCTAGTACGATCCTTTTTGAGCTGTCCTTATTGTGATCAGATTTTCCACCCCTTAACTTGATGCCATTTGCTTGCATTCAGCGAGATTTCCCGGAAATCCATTTGCATCGGGCATTGTTCCCCACTTTCGTTTATCCCACGCCACAAAAACATGTAATTCCGGGCATGCAGACTTACCATTCGTTCGAGTATACTATGACGTCTAATTATCTTCAGAAATGCCGATAGCATCCAGATTGTTCGCTTGGAATGCTGCAGGCAGATTGCAGTGGCGTGCTGAAGCTTCCAGCAGAGTGTGTCTGTTCTTTAGTCTGGTTTCAAAAAGGTAATGCAACCTTCCGGGGGCACGTGTCCTTTTTGTACCTGACAATGTGTTCGTCGATTATAGTTATCCACCCAGATATGCATTCAGAGCCAGCTTAATCTACTGCCTCCCTGCCCCTGTCCTCACAACCTATTTATTTATTACCCATCTTCATGTTATCTTCCATCTATATTTTGGTCTTCAAGTTGGGCGCTTTCCAAGAGATCTTCCCACCACATATGCATTTCTTGTCTGTCACAATAACGTGCTTGTTTTGCGGAATTTTCTCCAGTCCTAAATTTCGTCATGTGTTGTCTCTTTTTAGTTCCAAATCAACATCAGCAGGCTTTGGGTTTTTAAAGATTTTTTGTTGTGGTTCTCGCCCTCGTCTGTCTTCACGTGTGTTTCTCTGAATCGTCATCCCCCGTCCCTGGCGTCACCAGGCATCCCCCCCAACACCCTGATACATGTTTATACGAACCGGCCCCAGAACCTGTGCGTTCCTCAGCGCTGTACCAAGTAACCCACCCTCACACACTGCGAGGACCTTGCTTCGAGTCTTTCGTTGTTTCGAAGGAAAATCGAAGTTTCGGTTCACTGACGTTGGGAATGCGCCCCATGACAGTCATTGTATGTCTTACGGCTTCTGTTGATGTTCGCCCACAGCACGGTATATTGCATCCTCGAGATGTCTAGTTCAAACCTTGGCAGTGGTACCCACTACCTTCACTTAGGATTCTCGTGGTTCTCTTCGTCCGTCCAGGCCACGATCTCTTCCTTTAAAATCCTCCACCGTTCACAGTCATCCTGTCGTGTCTCATTTGATGCTTTGTAATCAGTGGAGCTGATGCAGCGTCGTTAAAGAAACGAAGTGAGATAGGAAACAAGAATGATTTGCCTGCGCCTTATTGCAGTAGTCGAAGATCCTGTCTGACTGGTAATAATCCTTACCAGAACGTAGCCATAGGCAGCTGTATTGCGAGCCACATGCATCTCGCTTGCCCCTTCAGCTTGTTAATGTGGGGTCAGGCTGTGGGGTTATCCGTTCTTATCTTTCGTTTTTAAAATAAACTCTACAGCGCTAATTGATCTATTGACAGCTTCCCACTGGAAATATTATGGAAGAATTAACGTCTGTTTTCTGGGCCAGAAAAATTCTACGATGTGTTTTCATGGCTTCTCGTCTGTTTTCCCTATAGCCTGATCATCACAGGGGAAAGTAACGTCATATTTTCGTATATGCCATCTATATCAGTGGTATTCAACCTGGGGTACGCGTACCCCAGGTTGAATACCACTAATCTATATAACCCGTAAATACAAATGTGAATCATTTAATCAATTGAAACGAAACTTGGTACGACGGCCGTGTCCGACGCCTTTTCATCAGAATATTTGTCTCCATGTGAACGCGGGAGGGAATCTTGCGCGCTATTAATTTCATCTATACGAGTCTCAGTTGTGCGGTATTGAAAATTGTACACATATATGTGTGCACGAAACATTTTTTTGCTTTAAAAATATGAGATGGCGACTGCGCGAATTATTTGGGTTGCGCTTACAAACTGAAGGAATCCAGTTCTTTCTGTTGTGTTCCTACTTGCTGTCAGTCTCTCCTAATCAGCAAATTCAGCCCAAAGTGCCGTGCGGTAGGCAGGAAGGGAGTCTTTGCAGGTTCAGTGGTGGAAGTGGTCAGAAACAAATGAGGGAGCAGACCGTTCGACTCGCATCTTCTTCCTACAGGAAAGCTTCTCCCCAAGGTGCATGCAAGGGTGCTGGGAAGCTACGGCCTTACAGAGACGCCGGGGTGGGGTGGGGGGTTCACCTTCATGCATATTTCGTTCAGGATGTGCGCCTATGCCAAGCGGGACAGACAGAATGTTTCAACCGTGTTGGCCGCCAACCGTTCCAAAGTTCCCCCACAAGTCTTGTTCTGGCGATGTGGCTGATTGATGCAGTAGAACGACAATCAGGAAACAAGTAAAGTGGTTCAGGGTCACTGGGAACGTGATGGGTGGTTAGTTAAGATTGGCGGCGGTGAGAGTTTCGTGACTTATTACAACCATCGCCCAATAGCGTTCTGGGCCTTCTACTTATCACACTCGACACATTATCTGTTTATTTATATCCATTTCATATGCATGCGGGGGTGGGGTCGTCGGGTTAGGTCAGTCAGACCAGCGACTGGGTTACGGGTCTTCAACCAGGGTTCGATTCGAGGAAGGCACGACTTTCCTCTTTCCCACAGCTTCCAGACTCACCACCACTCATGTCTGTCTAGTGCTGAGCTGTCTCCGTGCGTACTACATGCATACGCACACTCGTGATTTAAAGCGAGTATCATGCAAATTAATTTAATAATTCAGTCCGTACCCCAGAACACAACTCCTCCGTGAAAGAAATAATCGCTGTTTCCAGTTAAAGTAATACGCAAAATGTAGTGTTAGTGATTGTTAACGCAGAGGGTACACATAGTTACCACTTCGGTTTAAAGTGTTAAAAAATTCGATGAATACAGCTAATGAAGTTCCTCCTTTACATTTCTTTAGTAAGCAATATGGGTAGTCGCTTTATCTGGTGCTGTGTCAACACAGTTTCCCTAACGAACACCGTGTATATATAAAAGCCATGATGAACTGTTTTCGGATAACGCGAGGCTTTACCGCACCAAACTCTCTCTAGGGCGGACTTGGCAATTTGCTTTGTGTCGAATCGCCCCATGGAACCTGTCACGAAATTTCTCGGCCACAATATTGCCCCGCGATGTTTATTATAACGCAGCGCTAATGGAAAATAAAGCGATCTCAGTGACAGAATCACTTAGTGATTACAAAGGCCGGGCTTTTAGGCGAAATCTTGCCACGATCCTCTCGTTTATTTCCTTGTGACGCAGTTTTGTTTTTACCTTTCACGAGGGGGCAGAAGAGGTTTCTGTCAAACACCGTAGGTACTGAAAACAGAGCAGTGGATTGTGTTGCTAACCCATTCGCAGGACAGAATCTTAGCATGAAGGTAGCTAATAAATCACATTAAGAAATAGTTAAGAGCAGGTTAAATTTGGGTTATGCTTGCTACCATTCAGTTCAGGATGAACCAAATATACAAAACATCCATTTTAAGTGTTGAAGATTACTGTCTTCTGGGTAGTAGCGACGTGTAGTTTGGTAAACATTTGCCATTCGAGTAGAAAGATGTTTTGGAGGATGAGGCAGATGGCACACACCTTTCAGCTTTTAAAAATCGCAGTGCACTGTCGGAAATGGGCCTCTTTAATGCAAGTAAGTAGCATAGTATACATGTGTTCCCGCGCAGTGCAGTGAGTGTTATTAAACAAACGCGTAATGTCGGCCGAGAGTTAGACATCTCCATGGAAACTGTGCAATCCGAATATAATCGATATGACCAAACATAATTCACGGCATTTCGATATTATTAGAGTGGTCAGATCAAAGAGGATGAGGTAGACGGAGTGTGTTAGACGCTTGGGAGGATGAGAATTAATGATTGAGGTGGTTCATTGTCTTCGTCAGTCCATCTAGGCATGTCGTTGGTTCCTACAAAGTCCTTACAGATTCACCATCCACAGTCAGCCTTTTTGACTCGTTTTCAGTTGTATAGCCTGTGTAGTTGATTGAGCGTCACTTGTGGTCTGTGGGTACCGGAACCAGAAGATTCCTGTCAAAGTGAAGTCAGTGGACAGGCCGGTTGCGCGTCCCTGCTTGCCGGATAGGAGTTTTAATGAATGTCAGACCATTGTTCTTTTCTGCTGGCCTTGGAACAATAGTCGGCCACCCAGAGTACTGCGTGTTTCCGCCAGTAAACAATCTCATATCGAAATTTTCATCTCGAATCTCAGGTTGTACCGCTTTACTGAACCATAATTATGGACTGGTATAACGTAGTTGAGGGTTAGGGGTCACCATGGAAACCTAACGATGAAGTCTGATATATTGCGTGTGGCATTACGTGTAGAATATTCTCAGGTAATTTGTTATTTATTTATTTCAGATGGTGTTTTTTTTAAGGTCGTTGTATGAAGACGGTCACATTAGACTGGACATGTAGCTCGGGTCGAGAGAAACTCGTTCAAAAAGGCTATCTGGAAGTTCAAAAGCTTTTTGGTTTAGGTAAATAATTATGAAGCCCAGAATGCGAGAAGCTTTGTCAGTCAGAGGGCAGCTATTTTAGAGACAGACGCTTGTCCTGGCGAGTGTAAACAGACACTAGTAACCCCCTCCAGTTACTGGTAACCTGCAGCTTTCGAATTACCAATCTTCTCCCAACATTTTCTCTCGGTCGTTATTAACTGACTAAACTCCTTGGAGCAGAATTCTTCTTCAGAATCTGGTAGTCACTCGGCTAGTCACAGTTTTTTTCACTTGATGTAACCCGAAGCGTCATTGCCGTGTTCTCAATAACCCGCCATCAGTCTCACTATCCTGAGCGAGATAAACCCAATTCTAAATACACCGTCCACCAGTTTTTAAGATCAAGTTTAATATTATCCTATTAATGACCAGGTTTTCAAGAGTGATTTCTTTACCTTCTGATTCTAAAACAAAGTTTTGTTTTCTCTCTTGCACTCTACATGCCCCACCCATCACATACTGAGTTTAATCATCCTATTTGCCGAACAGTGAAACTCAAGACTGTTCAGCTTCCTTACCTCCAGTCATTTATTCAGATACATGTGTTTGTAAAACTTTTTATTCATTTCCTCCCCTTGTTATTTTTTACCCCTTCTCTCTGCCTTCTTTCCTTTCATGTATTCTCATTTCTTCTTTTTATTGTCGCTGTTGCATCTTTGGTGGCCGAAACAGGAGCCCAGCGCAATTACGTCTTATTTCTCAGGCAGAACGACTCCAGAGTCAGTCGTAGTGCATGTGACGAGTCACATGTTCTGTGGACAGCGACTTCAGAACTGAAGGTGCCGGTTTCTGAAAAACCGAAGGACTCGGAGAAAACCCTGACGCAGTGTCAACATTTCGACCAAAAATCCCACATGGAGTGTGATGAAGAGACCACATTTGTCATACGCAGACGCTGTTCGATGATTCATGACCTCGGAAGTTGGTTCAGTGTTAAACAGCGGCGTTAAAAATTAATATAGCACAAGTCAACATGGAAAGCCGTGGAATGCGTTTTTACATTTAGTTCAATGTAACTGAGAAACGTTCACGGTCTGTTTCATCTCCTGACAAAACGTAGAATAAGTCAGTTTTATGTAAATATGTCAACAGCATTACGTAAGCGACTGTATTTTGGTTGGCATGGGAACTGGGATGTTTGTATTGTTCCGTGTGCAGTTTGCTTTATTCAGATTGATGATTGATTTCTATAAGATGTTATGACTCTAATATAACGTACACTAAACTGCATGGCGACTAGTGGTGTACGAATGTCGAAGGAAGTGGATAAACGTTCCAAGTTCTTTCTACATCGCAAATCCTACACATAACAATCGAGTACTGAAACTAGGTACGTACTGTGAGAGCATTCAGATCAATGTATTTTTGCTTTAGGTGACGAATGTTTGTGAAACTTGGCATGTACGTCATGACGCTAAAAGTTATCCAAACTTTGCAGTTCCAAATTTCCTACAGTCAGAAATTCTATGTGAAGATACATCATAAACTTGTATACAGATTTTGTGTGAACTGTCCTGCGTATATTAAACACTTCAGACTTTATCAGCAGCGCGAAACATTTGGGTGATACCAAATTTAAGACAGCCGGAATTTGTACTTGTGAAAATTGTGCACTTCATAAGCTATTGTATATTTGTTTCTAGACTCGCCATATAGACAGAAGGAAAAGGCTCCCAAGTTCTTCCGAGAACGTTTCTAAATTTTGATGAGGGGTGGCATTCGAACCCCGCGTGAAGCATGGATGATTCCTGGCGCGGAATCAATACTACCCACCCGGCACCTGTTCACGTCGCGATGGATCCACGTGACGAGACGCTTTACTGCCACTAAATAATTTGCGAATTGACAGACAGACAGTCAGGGCTAAGATAAATATGGAGTGCGAGATGGTAGCCGAAATCTCCGCGTCTTCCATAAGACCAGGCCTGCATCTCCCATTTCTTCTGTATGAGATGCGCCTTGAAATATCGGCCCGCTGTTAACCACAGAAAGATTCTCTTGTTTAATTGTACTGAGGCCGCAGAAAGTAGTCCCATCGGTAGTGAGGATTACGGCACTCCGGGCTCCCCCTTTTGTGCCAGCCCAAAGGACTTGCCATCAGCCGAGGAGGAATAGGGGAGGCTGGAGAAGGAATAGGGGAGGAAGATTTAGCGGAAAGAATAACACATGTGGGGGTCCATGGGACCTGTTTCCTCAACTTTTGAAGATGTGTGGGGAAGTGGAGGACCTCGGCACAAGGTGGTGTGTCGCCAGCATCACGCCCCTGGCGCTTTGCTTCCCTGATTCCCATCGGAGAGGAAGGTACGTGGGCTCCGAAGCCCATGTGAACGCGGTGGCTAATGAAAACTCCTTGGGAATCGAACCCCGCAAGTTGATCCTGTAGCCTAGGCTATCCTGACTGCACCACGGCAGTTTATAACGAAGTTTGTATTGTGCTAGACATAGGCCACGCGTAGATTCAGTGTCGACGTAGTTTCATAGCTTCAAGTGCTCCTAGCCTAATTTTCGAATCATTTTTAATTTTTTTTAAATTCAGATGAATGAGTAAAGAGTTTCCTGGTTCTGTAAACCGGATAACCGGAAGATAGATCACTTTTTCATTATAAAATCCTGGTATGATCTTCTATTAACCAGATAAAATACGGGAGAAGTAGAGGGAGAAACGGATAACATGATATGATTTCGTTATAACGTGGGCCTAATTATATATGAAGTGGTCTGAATTGGATCTGAAAAATGTTAAGTGGGCCCTATAAATTGTAATGGGAGAGCCAGTTTAAAAATGCGGTCTGTCCAGCAGTTGTCTCTTGTTATTATTAGCCTGTGTCAGTACCAGTTGAAAATGGCCCTGAATAGATGACAGCTGTCAATAGCTGCTTATTTTTGTTTGTAGGTGTGTACATTTTAATTTAATTAGAATATTTTTAAAATTCTGTGGAGGATCTGACAACTATGGCATGTTTTAACGCTTGTATATGCCGACCTTATCTGATTTACCGTCGCTAAGTGGGGGCATACTTTTGTGATACAGGTTGCCAGCATGTTAGTCTTGCGCTGTCAGTGGGAAAAGCAACGTTCTGATATTGCTAGCGAATGTTGAATTTATTGTGGGCCGTGCTGTAGTCATGCCTCAGTGAGTGCAATGCACAGAGACCCTGTTCCTCTCATCATTTTATTTCATGATCATTTACGGATAACATGCTCTCCGCACCAGTCAGTCTGTCTGTCTATCTGTCTGTCTGTCTGTCTGTCTGTCTGTAGCTGATGGTCTGAGTTCATGGAGCACAGCAAAATTAAGCGCGTTTCGTGTTCTTAACACTAGACGGATCCCACACATGACCGGTTACTCAGCAGCTTTCAAAAAAATATGTTTTTAGGTTTTGAAAACTGAAGCTGACAACTCCACAGACCATCGCCCCTGAGAAGCTGATATGAATCCATTCCGCCCTCTCTCGCCGTGTTCATCCAAGATCCATTTTAATTTTCTCATCCCTACACCGCAGTCTCCGAGTTATCTCTTCCCTTCAGATTTTCCAGCCAATATTTTGTATGCATTTATCATCTCCCATATGCATTCTTTGAAAAAGCGATGCTTTAAAAATGTAGTTTCGTAAGTCGTGAGTGTTTGAAAAGAAAGTTTTCAGGAAAATATTTGGACTTTATTGCGTTAGGCGAAGTTGTTATTCTGTGATGTGACGCCGTGCAGATTCATAGGTAGATACGAACGTTGCGGAGAAACATACTGTCTCCATCTTCAGGGCTGAAGCCCCGAAATGTTGGTATGAACCTACGAGTCCGCACGGCGTCACAACACCGCGTCTTACATTTATTGGGGTTTGCTAACATAAGCGTATGTCCTTTCTTTACGCAATGCTTCCATGTTGTCGAAACTTCTTTTGGAAAATAATGCAAGGTTACTTCTTGGTTGAGCGACCCTATGGGGCATTATTACTTGCAGACAGATGGAAGGATACGGCGAAGATGACTGAAGAACGTGTCATAGGAAGGAGAAAAGAGTAAAATCCTGAAAGAAAGGCAGGATGAGTGAAGTAGAAGGGGAGGTGGTGGGAGGGAGGAAGACAAGGTTGTTCTAATTGTCGTGATAATTGCGACAAGAGGCAGAGACTCTGTTGTGGCGTAGATGGGCATGGCGGCTTGTAATTACTGCTTCCAGAAGGTGAGTTTTGGAAACTAGCCTTGACTATCTGCACGAGTCTGAACTAGCATTGCTGTTTCCAAACGTTTCATCTCCCAGACTACGTATTATCGAGTTTGGACGAAATTCGAAATTCTGCACATGTACGTAAGTTGCCAGACGAGCGTCACTCGGTCAGACGTGAAAATTTGTTCGTAAGATGCAAGATGTAAAACCTTTATTTGAAATTTCTTCCATTTGGTTTGCATTTAGCGACGTATTAGGACACGCTCATTATTTTCACAATGATGCGTGGTGCCACTGTGCTGATTAGCTTTGTCAACTATGGAGTCGTGTCGAAACTAGTCTCTACAACACAGTTTTATCCACCGTCGCCCAGCTGTTACGTATTCGGGAAGTTCCGAGTTGTTCTGTCGGCTCAGAAACTGTTGTTATGTCTGTTACTTGTCATATTTTTCCCGGATTCTTCCAGGCAAACGCCACTATAGCAAAGTACCCGGTACCCATTGGATAGGAGGCTGCCCCAAAGGAATCCCTTGCCCCATGTCTAACCAGTACACTAAGGACCACCCCTTGTCAGATATCTTCGACTGTTTATTCAGTGTATTCACAGGTGCCTTCCACATCTCGAAGGACAATTTAATATTGAGATGGAATGAACTCGATGCCTCGTATGTTGTTTATTTCTGCTAAACTGGCAGGATAGCCACGGTGGTCTAGCGGTTAGAACGCTGGTCTTGTAATCCTGGGGTCTCGGGTTCGATTCCCGGCGGTGCCCGAATTTATAACTTGTGTTGGGCAAGGCCGTGGTCTAGGCAACACGGAGTTTTCCTCCGGGGGCTTCCCCGGTTTCTCCGTGGCATCCCAACAATTACTCCCTTCACACACAGAAGAAGGCAATGGCAAACCACTTCTGGATCATCTACCAAGAACGTATATGAACAGGTCCCAGTCCGAGAAAAGGATGGAAGGATCCTGTTCATATGTACCTGTCGTCAGACAGAACACTAAATAAAATAAAAATAAAAACTGGCAGGAGAACGGAGAAAATTACGTGACAACATCGTACATAATGTCTTCTCTTACCCTTGGTATTGTTAGTGTAGGAATACGTATAGCACGCAGGAGGGGAAACCACAGAAGAACATTTTGGTTTGAAAGCCGTAAGGGGAAAGTTTATTTGAATGGCTTAGTGAAGAAAGGAAGAATACTGAAATGAATCCTGACCAAGTCGGTTGGTTTATGGTCGATAGTTGACTTCGTTGGACTGTCTATACGTGGCAGCAAACACAGAAGAACTCAAATTCAGAACTTAAAAACTACACCTGAGGGCGAACCACATAGTAAAGGTGTTGGGCTATCTTTAACTGTGGTCATTATTGGAGGCCACTGACACCGTGTCAAATGGAATTACTGCCTCGCTTATTGATTTCAATGCGCCTCGCGCCCCAAAATAGAATTACACCTGCAGTGTTACCGGGTATGTAGCAAACTGAGGAATTGGTCGTACTGTTAACGGACGACAGAATCTTTCAAATTCTGATGTTTCTCTTGTAGAGTTTTTGTAAAATGTATTTACATTTTACAGACTTTATATTGTTCGCAGTAGTTGTACTGCCAATGGTACTTGAATCATCGGTGCAGAGCGAATTTAATTCATTTTACTTACTCTGCGAAAATCCTTGGGAGTCACGCCTAGACGTGCAGTATTCTGGTGGTTCAACAGTTTATTACTGTGATATCGTTTAATCCAGAGACAGCAATTACCACACAAAGTCAGGAGGTCAGAGGCATGTAGAAAGCCACTTCCACGATGTTTCGCTGTCTATCCTAGACATTTCCTTCAAGAGAACCGTCATGACGCCTACATTTTACCTACTATCACTTCTCTTTGCAATTTCAACTGGCCTTCCACCAGAGGTGTGCTGAAATTAACTGGATATTGATCGGTAGAGCGATTCCATTCGGTTTCCGGATAAGCGACGCAACCCTGTACTGATTCGGTGCCTCTGCCCGGCATGTTTTATGCTGTTATCATTCACTGATATATTATCAGTCGGGTTCACTACTGGCGCTTTGACACAGCCAACAGCGGTCCATAGCAACATGGTGGAGTTATCTAATCCGGACCAGGACTATCTGGACCGGTGTTATCATGGTTTTACTCAGCCCTTCCAGTCGGTTATGACGTGCTTTCTGCCTAGGTCATTATGTCTACGTCACCATAGGCCCCTAAGCATTTTTTTTCATTATCGATGCTATAGCCTTTTACCTGCAGTATTTAATTCAGAATTGTTGAATAAACTACGAACTTATAAAGCCGACAAACTTTCGACCTCCTGCGGGGTGTCTGAAATGTAAATTGAACCCCATGTTGTCACACAGAGGATGTTATAAACGGTCGTTATATTTCTAAAAAAATGGGCGAGAAACCCAGTTTTTGACACAAAGCCCAAAAACAGACCTCTGGGAGTTAGAAGTATGGAGTACTGGCCCTTCTTAGTTAAGATATTAAGCTCTCGCGGTGTTTCATTGTTAATGTTGATCCTGTTTGGGCGTATTGACATCGTGTGGACGTGAGATGTGCAGCCGACGTTTCGGAGGAACATCCTACACACTTCGACGCTGAAGATGGAGGCCATCGTGAACCTCCGAAATGTCAGCCACGCAGTCCACTATGCCAGCACCCCAAAACAGAATCAAAATTAACATTCTAAATTCTATAGTATGTTAAAATTCAACAATTGCCAAGTGTATTTTATTCATTTATTTATTTTTGGGTAATTAACGACGCTTTTTCAGTAGCTCAGACTATATAGCGTAGAGCCAAGTGTATTGTTCGTTAGGTAAAAAATGCACAGGAACAATTGATAATAACAAGGCCCGCATCGGAAACCAGTCGAGGTAGGCGGTGTTCGTCATAAATAGATTCGTGGATATTTTTATATATGTCTTATAATTCGGGTAATCGCAAATCGAAATATCCTTTTTGAGGGACTGTTCGCGTAGTATGATTTGCCTTTATCCAGTACCGCACTTAGCAGGTCTTTCAGACGAGTTGGAAGCGTGCACATTGCCTGGAGGATGTGATCTCCACGTCACTGCAAGTTCTACCCGTTGCTCAATTTCCCGTCAGCCTATTATCCTGCGGCGTAATTAATACACAGAGGGGTGTTAACATGTCAGAACACTCCAGCAAGAGACATCTGTGAGAGCTATAGGCAATCCTTCAGCGTTCATAAGCATCAGCGTCAAATTTTTATAGCAAGAAGCATGTAAGTCTGTATGTAAGTTGACACTGGGTGTAAGTGTATTACTACGAAACCATGGATGAGTGGAAACATGCTATATTTTTAGAAGGTAAAGGAAGATGACATTATGTTCGGTATCTGCCTTCTTCGGTTCGTTCTGATTTTGTGTTATTGTTTCTAGATAATGATTCTGCCACGTTTGTTATTTCAGACATGAATAAACGAAATCCAAACATTAAACTCTCAATGTATGTTAGGAAGGTACTGAGTTCGTGGTTTTCACCAGGCTCCCCATGCAGAACCGGGGCATTAGCTTAAAACAGGCAATTACCGCATTCCTCAAAATGTTTACTAACTACTTATTATCATCAATCCATCTTTTCCGGCTCGATATAACCTTCGCATTTGAATCAGCGTTGTTCTAGCGTCGGATGAAAGGATGACAGTGAGTAATGAAGTTGAAGGAAGTGGTCGTGGCTCAATTTAAGGTTTTTTTCCTGGAGGAACTAAGGAGAACAACGAAAACCTTAATCAGGATAGCCGGTATCCGGCCGAGATTTGTACCCGGGACCTCCCGAATACGAAACTGGAGCGTTAACCATTTTGGTATTGATAAGTTACCTAGGAATCAATCGATGATGCGTAGTAAAACGTGGAAGGCCTGCCAGTTAATTATTGTATCAATAACAAAGAATATCTTTGAATAGGTCTACTTGACATTTTCTTTCTGAACTCGAAAGTAAATTAAAAGATAAAACATTAATTATGAGGAAGAGACAGACAAACAGTAAGTAAATGTTTATCGGTTATCACACAAACCAAACAAACAAGTGGATTATAAACTTGTAAGCCGATCGCTCGGAAATCAAGTATGTGAACCATAGCAACTGATTATCACATGATGGTTCAGTGACGCACTGGTAACATCACAGCAGTGGTGCTAGTTGAAATAATGAGAAAACGTTTCCCAGGGTGACTGTCGGGTTTCGATTTCCATCTCGTGCTGAAATGCGTGGAGTTTTACTTCCATTCCATCACTGTATTGTGCTGAGGTATAACGAAAAAGTGCGTTATGAAACGAGTTTCGGAACTGAGTAAGTTTTGTGAAGAACTTATGGTTTATCTGTATAATGACATGGAGTGCCCATATTCGTTTCGAAAGATAGATTTATCCGAGATATTTACTGAAGTGTTCTATTTCAGAATATCTGTCGAAACAGGTCACGGTTTGTCCCCGACCCCAAGAAATGCTTTTGGTAGCCGCGGTTTGTATCTTACTCTGGCGTTGAAATCTCCGGTGTAAGGTTCAGATGTGCACGTATACGGAGCCGATCTTCTAACTGTGCTGCTTTGAATAATGATCACTGACAGACACGAATATACGCCAGGAGGTGAAGCTTAATGTATTCTATTACCCTAACATTCTGATAGTTTACCTCTAGAGGAAGACTTTCGAAGACAGCTAAAGTGGCGGCCCAGGTGAATCCTATAGCTGTTCCGAACATATCAACGGTGAAAAGTTTCCAGTGTCTCTGGTGGACATCGAACCCAAGCTAGCCACTCCTTAGGCAGTTACTTTGTTGAGAAAACTTCTATGGTAGTGCGTAAAGAGATGGCGAACCACACCTGATTAATGTATATAAGTTTTCTTCCTACTTCCCAGGAAACACATCGCCTCTACGTTACAAGGAACAACAACAGTTGTTTATTATGGAAACCAAACGGGTCACGCAAATGCACTATAGACGAAATGTTGAGTTTCTGAACGTTAAATTAGCTGATACATGTAGTTACCAGTGTACCTTAAAAGTGGACCGGAGTAGCTCAACCACTAAACGACCTGGCTTCGATTCATATCAAAAGTCAGTATTTTCTTTCCAGCGCCACGCACAGACTCGGTTAGGAACTACCTAATATCCTGTCTCCACGGGTGAAGGCGCGTCAGCGTGATGTTGATTATTAATCGAAATTAAGAATACGCAAAACTTTTCTTCATTTCTAACCAGTCTTGCCTATAATTGTCCTCAAAGATTTACAAGTTGCAACATGGTGTCAGTGCGCAGGTGATCAGTTGGACACCCCTATCTGAATGCGGACAGAGGAAAGGCAAACAAGTTTCTCTCACTGCTACTGTTTTATTTTAATTTCACGAAGTTGTATTTTGTTCTGTGCAGAATAATCTTGGGAAGTGGTCCCTCTTCATTTACATAATCTAATGAAACTGCCTACCAGGTTGGTTATACTACGGACTGGAAGTGTCTGCCTCGGGGGCCACATGCAGAACTCGACTTCTGATTCTGTGTGAAGGTCGGCCGAGTGTCTCGTCACCCGATCCAACTA
>NW_019060706.1:31917-55194 GCF_000696155.1 Zootermopsis nevadensis | reverse complement strand
GTTTTATGTAGCGGCTTACAAGGCTTGTCTCTCGAAGTTTGTATTCTTTTGAAGGATTGAAGCGCATTAACTGATTTACAAGTCACAGCCGCAAATGTGTTCCTGCGACCAAGCACCATGCCAAAAAGAGATATAGGGCGTCGAGGTAATGCGACGGGTTTACTTAACCGCGTGGCACTACTTGGTCAGCTACACAGTCTGGCCATCTTTACCCTTGTGAAGAATATGTTGTTGTTTTTAATAAGAGGACAAGTTGACTTAAAAGTCATTTCTGACACAGATGTAGCAGACAGAGAATTGTAATTTATCAGTCTGGAATCGAACTCATTTGCCGGTTACAAAGGCTATGGAAAATTTTCTGCACAATTCCGGAAAGGTTTCCACCTTATTATGATTGGCCTCTGTAAACTTAATAGCAAAAATGTGGGAATCGACATGACAGTAAAAACATATACTCCACATCATAGTACAGACATGTTCGTGCGACTCTGAATAACTCATTGGCCTTAATGTTCATTCTACTGTTGCTGACGTATTTAAATGTATCAAATCATTTCCCTGTTTCACCATATCGGAAATTGTTTCAAATAAGAGAAAAGTAGGATCTCAGTGAGGTGCACATTATAAATCTGCTTTTATTTAGAAAATTATAAAATAAGGAGTTGTGGTGGGCCGATATGGATAAAAATTAAATTCTCTTGACGATCCTTTCCTGCTGCAGACTCACAACACCAAATGCAATTTAAATCTTAGAGTTTTTTTGGAGATAGCGCATGAGGACAGAACGATGAACAGACATAACCTCCCCGTTATGCGTTCATTTTGTACAAGTGACACACAACAAATGGAATTCAGAGAGTTGCGAGCACAGGAAAATTTCTGAAGACATTTACGTAAAATTTCCACGTAGTCGCTGGACCAAATTAGAAATCGAAGTGTTTACGACGTTGGTATCAACTTAGCGACCATCAGGAGAGCGATGTTCTTGTGGCGTAATCCGAAGGGCGTGTACTTCATTGCACTACCTTGTTGGTATCGTATTGTGTACTTCACGTGACTGTGCATTGTTTACGCTTTCGAATAAATCAATTACAACTAAATCTGGTATTTCAATGGCAGATATCAGGAAGTTGGCCTTCTGCCCTGTTTCGATTCAGAATTAGTTCTGAAATTGTGAATACTTTAGACCCCATGGACGGGAGATCAGTCCATTGCAAGGCGTCTGTTTATCCAGAATAACACAACACACTGAAACACGGGCTTAAACCCTGATCGAAGCCTGTATTAGACCCCGGAGACTCGATTGGCGACTGGTACCGGATACTGGTCATTATTAAAACGCTTTGATCAAGTTTAGGTCTTTGTGGATGTGCCGTTTAAATTTCAGATGACCCTTGTTTCCAGGAACCACCAGTATGTTTGTGGCACGCAGCGTCTATACATGGGATTCGTGCAGCCTAAACTAATTAAATGTTAATAAAAATTTGTCTCATCAATTATCAGTAACCCTGAAATCTATTAACCATACTGTCACCTAATTAACAGCTTCACACCAATTATTAAACACTCGAAATTTCTTGGGTTGTGGTCTTTGGGTTCTGGTTATACGTGGTCTTAGGTAATCAGATACAAGGCTAAAAGGCGCCGTGACTCAGAAGACCTCAGTCCAATCATTCACTCGTGAAGAACCTCAAATCTAATACTGAGATTGTTTGCCTCGGTCTGGATGTATGTGGAGTGTCATGGAAGTTGTCCCGGATTTTAAAAGTGTATATCACTCCACTCTGCTGAATTCGTACAATGACTGAAGACCTAAGTGATTTTACTCAGTCCATCCGGGATAAATCTGGCATATATAGTACACAATAGCACAATAGAACAACGCCAATTTTCTGTACAATTTACGCATTATTGTGATCTCGTTGAATAGACGTTTATGAAACGCGTTATGAGATATTTATTTTCATTTCTTATTTGATTCTGCCCGACCTGATATGGAGCGCCCAAACCACGAACAAACTTCATAATTACTGAAAAGTATCCCACTCTGGCCTTCTTAGGACGAGTTATTGATCAGTATCTCGATGTGTGTAATGTTCACAATCGTTATACTTAATTTTAAACCGGTGAAGTTGATACGGCGTCGCTGTTACCCATGATACAAGCAGAAATCACAGTATTCTAGTAATTCTTATGCGAGTTATCGATTTGTGTACCATTCATAATCGTTCCCTGTACTAAATGCTAAACAACAAACCGTCGAGCAGTTTATGTGACATAATTGAACAGCCAAAGATAACGTACAAACAGGATAATTTTCTGTTAATTCCCCAGATGTCTGTCTATTATTTGTAGTTATATCGTTTGCGAGTTATCGATTAGTATCGATGTTGTGTCCTACCTCCGACGAGAGCAGTGATCCCCAGTAGCGCTGCTGCGGTGCCAGAGGAATGGACCATCCCTCCTCGGGGCGTGTACACTGTCTTCGCTCTCTCTGCCACTGTACCACTGTGCGCTGATGATGCTGTGACTAGACCACGACCCCGCACGCATGCGCCTGCTCGTATCTCGATACTGATCGATACCAAGCACAACTCTCGACACAAAACTCGAGTCGTACACGAGCACATGGAAAATTCAAAGGCAAAGAAGGATTCTTCTCAGTTTTTTTTATGATTTATATGGTTTGAACACCATTCGAGAATCGGTGAGGGCTTCAACATCGGGTACAATATCAAAATTGGACGCAAAATTTCAGTACCGAGTAAAGAAAAGAACTGCTATTAATTTCGGCATAGTAGCTCTTTTTGAAAGATACAGAACTCAAAATAAAATGCTCCGATACGGTAGATAATGTACCTACTGTAATTCATTTATGTTGAGTCAATTATTGTATTGTTTAATATTTGAAATTGTACTTAACCCTAACAATAAGAAACACGGAAGAAGGGTACCGAAATCCACAAACAATATTCTCATCTTTTGCGTTGGTACAAAATGGAAGTGCGAGAACAGAATCTTATATTTCCTGCCTGTGAATTTTTTCCTTTTAGCTATGAGGGTTGCATAAAGTGACAATTTTTAATATATAAAAGTATCTCATTCTATGTATTTTGAAGTAGTGGACACTTAAGTATTAGAAATTTATCAGTGAGGTTCTTCTGCTTCAGTTTTTTTAGACGATCATATGACACCCAGTTTATGAAACACGTAGAGGCCAGCATTAAAAATTCCATTACCCTAAACTGTGTTTTAACCAGGAGGAGCTTGCGTACCACAATAATACATTTATTGAATGATAGGAAAGAATGGATCTTCTGCTGCATGGGAAGAGGGCTGATGGTTGGCCATGTAGTACGCAACGGAGATCAAAGTATAAATTAGGAACTGATCCACCTTCATGTTCTTCTGCCAGTTTCGTGACACCGTGCCCGTTTAGACAGGTCGAATGATGTCTAAGTTCAGATACGTGACAGGACTGTAGGAGGAGGTTTGACATCGCTTTTGATGTTTCACTCTTAATACGGATTGAAATCAGTGAGCCTGATGCAAATACGCCTCATTTAAATACCTTATCTTTTATTAAAACTTTCGCTCCTGCTGACGCTTAGCGAGGTATTTCCATATATTTGAAGATGCTCTACTCGGTTGTGACTCCATGTAGACTAGTAGGTAGAGAACAACGTTTCGGAGAAACATATTGTCTCCATCTTCAGGCCTGAAGATGGTCCAGTCACTAAGGTGGCTTTATGTGTTCCGCTCCTCCGATGAGTGCTAGTTCAGTGCAGGGGCGTCATCGATCGCTGTGTCGTCGTAGCATCTTGCGGGGAATAACCACAAATCGCGACTAACTGGGCAGGTGATGGACTGGAAATACAGACTTATAGGCAATTTTGACCACTTTGCCATGATATTCGTCAGTACTTCCATGCGAATGCTCGGAAATATATTCAGTTGATACAGCTCATTGGTCTAAGAGTAATGAATACCACCTATAAATTATTTGTATTACCTGCAGTGACTATTTCAACACATTCATTATTTATCTTTACATTCGCACACGTTCTTGGAAATGAACACCGCTAGCTGGCAGCAGTGTTAGTGCTGGGAATAAATTAGCAAATCCCCATATTTCGACGACCTCAGCTGAATTCATGGAATTACTACTATTTAAGGTGTTTCCACTCACGCCTGTCTGTTGTGAATAGGGTGATTTTCCCAGGAAACGAATTTGTCCAAACATTTTAACATTAATTATTAACTCAGTGGTACAGAGCCTACTTTGAAAGGGACTTTATCAGTCGGAAAATCCTCTTACATATAAGTAATGCGGTGTAGCCTAACCACAGGCTCAGTTTGTTAAATCCGAATAACTATCGCGCCGCTGCGAGGATAGGCAACTTCTCTGACAGTGTAGTCAGGTAGGTAGGTCTAGATGCAGGCACTGCAGTCGGGCATTGTCTGTTCTCACGGAGTTTCAGACACAAACGTTTCATGAAATGTTTTTTTTTTTTTGTTCGCATAAATTAATAGGCATATTTGGACCCGATAGATATGAAGTCAATTTGAAGCTGTAACAGGCATTAATGCCTAATCCCTGATGATGACGATGATGATATGAAGTAACAGCTTTATAGTTTCTCCCACTACTTAATGATAATTTCAGTAGAGATTCGAACATGCACCACAAATGGGAAGCAAGACATTTTAAAGACTTTTTTAAATTAATTATTCGGTTTTTGTCCGTCTAATCACAATTATATTTAAAATTTACAAATAAGATAACTAAAATATCATTTTATGTTCCACATCGAATAATCGATTTACATTTGGAACATTTTTACAACATGTTTCGGTTTCATCGAACCATCTTCAGGTGTAAAATTATATCAAAAAACTTAAAACTCAATTACAATTTCTGTTGTGTAGCTTTTTGGTGATGTTTTCTGGTGATGTTCATATCCAGATTATTTTCATATATTGGAGCAAATGTATTGTTTTGAAGTGAAATGCTTTTGATGTTCTACATCGGCCAAAGATGATAGTGTAGACACGTTGATGTGTCGATGTGGAACAAAAAATGATATTTTAATTATTTTATTTGTAAATTGTAAATATAATTGTGATTAGACGGACAAAAACCGAATAATTAATTTAATATTTGATTCACAATATGACGCAATTATACTATCTTATGAAAGACTTTTTTGTCAAAATGGATCTTCTGTAAATAGTTTTCTTTGGCTGAGAATTATATCTAACTTGATCACAATATATCCCGTTGATGGGTTTTTGTTGCGGCAGTGATGAACATACGTGTTACACAGTTTCCCTTTCGTCCTTTCATTTTGTACATGTTTTCGTTTTGTTCGCTTTCATGCCTTTGAGCTTAGGCGTGATAACATCTTGTATGGGCTATTCAACAGTCATTTACCTCCATTTTTATCCATTTTTTCAATCCGCGGTATATTATTACATGCGCGTTGTTTTATAAAGGTACGCAGAAAAAAATCGATGTATCCCACACTGTGAGATCTGTAATTGCCGGTGCAAGTCTGCAGTGGCATCCGAAGGCAGTTTCTGGCTTCCAGGTTACCATTGCACTGCATCCATTACGAAACTCTTAATGTTTCTGTTTTGTGTTCTGCGTATTTTTGGAAAAGGGAAGGAACAGATCGCTCAGTGTTTATAGCAGCCATGATGCCCGTAAATCCCAATTTCTCTGTTTTTCAGGAATGTGACCCTCGGCGGTTAGCGTGGAATTTTTGTACTGAGATTAACGTTCAGGGACTGGAAGAATTTGGCCTTTCCATCGCCTTGCATTGCTATCATTTTGTTCGTTTACGTTACAGAGGCCCGCAGTCACGGCGTCGGGTACTACGGCTTCGCACAGGACGAGGCGAAGCGACGCGCTCAGCAGGACGCCCTGTCTAAGCTGCGACAGGAGACGCAACGCGAACAGGTCGCCGCCCAAGGGCTTCGGGAGAGACGCCAGCAGCAGCTGCAGGCCAGGTTGAAGGCCGCTCGACAGAGGAAGCGGGCCCGCTTGGGCCTGCCTCCGGAGGAGGACGGTAAGAATTCGACTTGACGCTCTCAAACCCGCGGTCGGAAGGTTTCTGTGTACATTTTCCACTCATGGATGCTTACAGTTCGAGATTCTGTATGTGGTAATAGAATGCCACGGAACTTTACCTCCGCTCCTCTATACGCGTTGATGCCTTGGCGCGACGTGTCTGTTGGTAACTCTGTGGCCTGTCCCTCGTTGCAGAGCCAGACGTGTCTGTGCAGCCAGAAGAAGATGAAGACGAAGCAGAAGCATCAGAAAGTGAGGAGAAAGAAGTAATCGAACTGGATCCAAAACCGGAACCAGCAACAAGGAAACAGCCGCAAGTTCGGCCTTGGGATATCGGCAAAGAGGGAGTGAAGGAGGGTGAGTTGTTGGCTTTCTTCCTTTCTATTGCGTATCTTAATTGTTATATTTATTTGATTTATCTACTAAGATATATAACGATCTAAATATCAATATATTTATTGGTGTTCTGCTAAATATAATACAAATAGAATATATTATTTGTTAAGTTTGTAAGCCTTTATCAGATGTTTAAAATTAAACTTAGAATGGAAGATACAGTGGTATGGATTCAAACTTTAACAGTAAATTTTATGGCCTGTTGCAGTCATGTCACAAGAAGACTGGGTTAAACAGAAGCAATGTGAACGTCCACAGGAGTTTGCACCACCGAGGTCATATCAGCCTGATTTTGTTCCGAACCCTGCTGCAGTGTTGCCAGAGAAACGAAAACCAACATTATTCTTCTCGTCAAAGAAACCTCACGGCACTCTGAGAAACTCTACAGACAAAGGCACCAAGAGATCAAATATCAGGATTGAGGAATGTGATGAAGACATGACTACATGTGGAAGAGGAGATGAGATTCAACCCCTGGTTACATTCCGGGTTGACAGATCATCATCACATAAACCTAAGAGGACTTTGGGATGCGGGTCACATAGTAGAGATATGGGGGATGATGAACAGACTGAGCGTGGTAAAGGAGCAGAAATTCCGCCCCCTCCAACATTTGAATACTATGGTCCATCATTCAGTGGGACAAGACAGGAAAAAGGAAAGGCCAGGATGAATGATCTGGAGAGCTCCGTCACTGCGGGGCTCCGGTTTCTTCGTAAGCAGGCAGAAGAGCGAGAGAATCAGCGAGAGAAAGGTCTGCTTGACATTGTCTAGCTTGCACATTTCTTTTTACTAATGTTCAGATTATTCATTTATATAAGAAGGTGTCGACTGAAAGCGTTGTTCTACGGCTAACTCTGATGGACGTCTATAATGGGAGGTGGCCTAAGATTATGTTTACACAAGTGGAAAGAGGACATTTAACTCTGTTGGCAACTTTTGCTACATCATTTAAAGCCGAGCCCAGACATGTGGCATATATTGATCACATGCTTGGGAAACTTGCAGCTTGCATCGATGATCCGTAGCGCTGAATACTGGAACACACTTTTTCCTTCTGAAACTGTTTTATCATTGCTAGGTAGAGCAATGACTGCAAACATACTGCTATGGCCATATTAAAACAACAACAATAAAACTTATTGTATGACTAACATTCTTTGCAAATAAGCATATTAAACAATAGTGTGGACTCCTCATTAAGTAGTCTATTTGTGTGACCATTTGCAAAATACACTTTTGCAGAACCTGGGTGTTCATTACTGTTACAATGAAAGCCCACCTGTCCTGAGATAATGTATCCATTTCATATCTTCACAACCTGTTTCTATAAGATCCATTTCAAAATCATCCTCCCATCTCCTTTTTGATTTCTAAGAGATTTTTATACCAATGTTGTGTTTCCCATGCAAGCTTTATACCTATCTCACCTTCATTATAAATTTAATACTCTGAGAATACCATGTGATTGCATAAATGCATCATGAAGTTCCTCATTTTACAGTACCCTCTATTCGCAGAATCTTTAATCCCTTTTATGTCCAAACATTTACAATAACACTCTCGTTTAAAATACTTGTAAGAAACCGCATTTCCCATTCATACAAAACAGTTAGGAAAATGGTTGTTTAATGTATCTGGTTATGTCAATGATAGATTGAACTGTACTGAAGGCTACTTAAGTTTTGTTTTGATGCCAGTAAACATTTGTTAAATTCATACGTTGATCTTTGACAGCAGAATCTGGTACCATATGATTTGGGAGATAGTTGCAAACACTGTGCACATGTGGAGTGCTCATATTCTTTCTTTCTGCATTGGGTGAAGTACTTGTTAAGAATCATGTAAATTTATTACACAAGATTGCCAGTAGTTATTTCATTTTTAGGTGTAGTAACAGTATTTTCATAGTATGTTTAAAATGATAAAAACTATTTAAACTCAGTAAGTTTCAGAACTTGCAGAAGATGTGGCTCTTGTATTTCTGAACATAATTATTCTGTAGTTATACTTTTCTGTTGCTTTCTGCTTTTGCAAGAAACCATGGATGTACTGCTGTACTCTGCATCATGTTAAAGCTGCATGAATGAATGGTTTATTGGCTGATATGCCACACAATTATCAGCATGTCAAACTAATCAAAAACCAGTAAGGAGGAAAATCTGTATTAATAACAAAACCCTAGAACATGTTAATACTTTCAGTTATTTGGGATATCACCTGCCCTATGAGGAAGAAAAAGATCTGGATGTGAAAATAACAGCTTGAAACCAATTTTTCAAACCAAATATAATATAAAATTATACCAGAATTAAAATTTATAAGATTCTTGCTAAAACAACTGTCGAGGTAGTGAATCACAGACTAGCTGATGTTATGATACAAAAAGATTGATATCAGCAGAAATGCATTTCATAAGAACTTTGGGTTAAACACTTTTCAATCACAAAAGTAATGAATTATAGAATTATAGAAAAGCAACTTAACATTACACCAATAATAGATTTTATAACACAGTACCGGAAAAATTGAAAAGAATGTACACAGAATGATTTCAGGTAGGATACCACCCAAAAGGAAAGAGATGTCTGGGCCGACCCCTCGAACGATGGAAGGATTCTGTTTTGTAATGCCCATAACAAGCCATAACTGGAAAGGAAGAATAAGAGCAAAAGGAAAGAGATGTCTGGGCCGACCCCTCGAACGATGGAAGGATTCTGTTTTGTAATGCCCATAACAAGCCATAACTGGAAAGGAAGAATAAGAGGAAACATCAAATTACAAGTATAAATCTAACCTAACCAAGTATCTTACACAATTTTTTCACAAGAGATGTAATGGTGTCGGGTGCTAAGGAAAATTTTTCTACTTGAGGGAGATTAAGTAACACGTTTATGGAGAGCATTTCATAATGATGGGTTTCATAATTTGCACTCATCATCTAATATCCTTACAATGATCAAGTCACTCAGGATGAGACACGAAGGAAAAGAACAGCATGTGCGGAAGATAAATTCATACAGAATTTTAATTACAAAACTTGAAGAGCTAGGCATAATGTATAAACAATATTAAAATGGATCATACAGAAACAGGAAGTGAGGATATGAACTGGACTGATCTGATTGAGGATAGGGTCAGGTGGAAGGTTGTCATGAACATGTAATGATCAATTAGGTTCCAAGCAATATGGGGAGTTTGGCTAGCTGACCAACTATCAGCTACTCAAGGACTACTTCATGGAGTTTGATTACAAAATAAATAAGTAAATCACAGTGTTTAGACGAACATCTCAAATTGAGACAGATTTTTATTTACATAACATAACACAAATTTATCACATGCATACAGAGTTATAATTGCAGACTTTAAACTGAAAGGCATCTGATGTACTTGCAGAAATATAACAAGAGTTTTGTTTAGTAACAGCAGCTCAAACCATGCCAAAAGCAGCATCTTAGTAGCTAATAAGTGCAATGGAAAGATGTTACACTGTACAGAAAAATGTGCAGGTTCAAATGGCTAAGCCAAACACAGACACAATGCAATACATGGTCTTGTTCTCCCAGCGAACTGTGCAACTGCCATCTGTACTGTTATCCCAGAAACAAGAGCTAGCAGTGTGAAGTCCTGCCCCATTCTTCTGCATTATTGTACAAGTCACTGAAAATACACAAAATTTGTTATCATTATATTGACTGCCACATCTTGAAGTAATGAGACCAGTCAGAGACAAAAACAGAGAAGGATAATTACGTTCTGAGCATGTTAACTGGATTACAGTGGTTCAAGACAGGGTTCAGTAGTTACCATATGTGATAAGTTTAAGACCTACATCACAGTGGATGATTCCTTATTTATAACTATTTGTTCTTACTGGTAAAAATATATTTATATCAGAGCTAGTACAACCTCTGTGTATGAAAATGAATTCAAATAGTTCAAGCATGTGCCCTTCTCACTATATATATTTTTTTGTGTGTGATGATATCATCTGCAAGCATCCAATGAGAAATTAGGGAATGATTCTGAATAGCTAATTAATTAATAAGAATTTGGAAGTAGTCAGGTATATTTTAAGATACAATACCAGCAGGAAAAGCAAGATCTATATAAGGATAGCCAATTACTTTGCCTGGAGTTTCAAATGGGTATCCCCAAAATATTAAGTTGAACTACAGTACCCTGTTGACAGCATTATAATACAGATTGAAGGTATTAATCAGCAGGCTAAGTAAGAAGAGTGGAATCATTATATCCACAATGAAAAACAACTCTCCTTGCAGGACAATTTTTTTTCGTGCCACACCGAAATTTCAAAAAGTGTTTTACAACACATTGGGAAGGGTCAACCATGGCCACTTCTATAACCTAAAGGTCTATCTATACATTATACATCTATCACATTAATGTGTAAAAATATGTCTAACTAATTATTCATATTCTGGCCAAAGACACAAGCAACACTGCAGTAAATGTCACATTAACCTACTTTCTAATAAGATCACCAAATTTCAAAACTGTCACAATTATATTTTTGAAGTTGGTACTCCAAACGGCCAACAAATTTATAACTCAATCATGAAATCATCACATCAAAAGTAATAAAGCTCTTGCAGCATACCAATATATTTAAATGGTTTTTGTAGTTTCGTCAATGCTCCTAAACATGCCTCAACAACAGATGATGTCCATTGATTTACTTTGTTGTGCTGATATGCATTTCCTCCAATCGAATTTTCTATTGCTTCTTTAATTATAGTGCTAACTTCGTCCACCACAAATTGTGTCTGAAACATAGAAAATTGTAAATTAAGAATCAATCTAAATTACGACTTATTAGAACATATTAAGTAAAAGATATACTTGCTTCGTCAGTGGACAATTCGTCCATGGTTTCGCCTTCTCTTGAATCTTTCTTCGACAGCACAGTCCTACGTTGTATCGATAGTATCATACAGTGACAGCGTAAAATGATTGAAGCGACAGGTTAATGAGTTTGTTTACAAGTTGCATTAATTCAAGGAAGTCCGTCTTAACGCATATATTGCTCTCCTGACGTAAACAAAACATCGTTTAACAACGTAAAGACATTTTGTAAAATTTTACTTTTGTTATTATATGTCATGTGTGTTCGTGTATGTTGGTATTATTTTAATCTAAGATTTTGGTTACTTAATGTTGGTTGCTATGAACCATTCATTTTATTCGATTTCGAAATTGGGTGTATGTGCTATTAGTAGTATTTACGAGGGTTATTTAGGTGATTCGTGGATTTAATAAGCTTGGCTTGTATCGGAAAGGGAGGCAAAATTGTAGGTAGTAGTGGATATGATGATGCTGAAGCCATTTTTTGGTAAAAAAAATAAGATTGATCGTCAAGTTGCCTTCGTTGTCATAAACATTTAATGTGCCTCTTTTCATCGCCACAGGTATAGTTCATTGTCTTTTCGCAGCATTTTTACCATTTTGAATTCATAGAGAACATCTTATTTTGTATTTAGGCAAAGCACACGTTATGTAAGGATCTCCATGCCACATGAAACATTTTTAAATTTACTAGTTGTACCTCTATTTTGTCTAAAGGTGCGTAATAGTATCATAAAGGAGATTTGTGAAATGTCTTCTTAATTTCAGGTACCAGCTTAACTTGGTAACATTCTTGAGGATACGTGTATTGATGGCTGTATGTTTATTTATTTATTACGTATACAATGCATTGTGCCGAAGTCTGCAAGAGTCATCGAAGATCCTGTCCAATACAGCCACATTTGCTGTTAACACTGCTGTGCATTCTTGCAGTGCCAAGCCTGGAACTTGTCACCAATCTTATGGGAAGGCCTGGCGAGGGGTACTACATTGAAGTAAAAATTGGATCACCACCTCAAACTGTAGGTTGATCATTATTTTTCAGCCTGAACATTTGTAAGCAGAATAAATTTGACATTGATACTAATTTAGACTGTAGGTAGTGACATATGGATTAAAATCCAAACTATAGGGCATGCATGCCACAATGTATGTTTTGGAAGGGGGAAGGTTAATGTGCTAGTTCTGCTTTCTGCTTAGTTTTGGTTAGCTTTGGTGGATCTATACAGTAATCAGCACTTATACTCAGTTTGAACTCTGCATTTGTTTCTGTAACTATAATTACTTTCATATACCTTGAAATTTGTATCTGTATGGTCATGTGATGTGGTGCAAAATGTTCCCCCTTATAATTAATACATATTGCTGAGTTGTGACACTGTAACATTGCTGCTTTCAGTTCAATGTTCTTGTGGATACAGGAAGCACAAATTTTGCCATTGCTGCAGCCCCAGATCCAAATGTGGAGAATTTTTTCAACAGTTCAAAGTAAGTATTTTGTTTTTACACACATTTTAGTGTTAGTAGATTTTCGGTTACCACATTAACAACAGGCTCATCCACTTATCCCTTTTAATGTTATATCCCATTGCACTGGTAAAATAAATACTAGCTCATATTTTTGTAGAAGAAATATATGTATGTGAAGTGCTTTGTTTGACAAGTGGCTCTACTAGTCGTATTTGGTCTAATGGTTTGGAACTGAAGAATCTGTTGTTTAATCAGCAGCAATTTGCTGCTATAGTTTTTGACAACATGGCTATTTAAGATTCAGCATTTATTTGCTATGAGGATTATAGAGTTCAATAAGGAGTTTTGATTAATTTGTTAAGCATGATATTGCTGTTGCTTTTTATGTTTTGGTCTGTTTCAGTTCAAACACTTATGTATCCCACCACAAGAAGGTCTCTGTCCTGTACACACAGGGTTTCTGGGGTGGAGAGTTGGGAAGTGATGTCCTTAACTTTCCCCCTCTCTTCACTCCTCTAGTGAGATGTGATATTGCTGCCATAAAAACATCACACAATTTCTACATGAATGGTTCCCACTGGCAGGTACAGTATGTTGACTTGAAGGGCATTTTCATATGACTTGCACTTCCTTCCACTCCAAAGAGGTTTTCTACTTCTAGCACATGGGTTTTGATGAAATAAAAAATTTGAACCTGTATTTATGGCTTTCAATTGTAAAAGTTAGATTGTTGGATTAGAATCCGAGAAGCTTTATGCCCATGTCATTACATGCCTGCATGTTCCTGTGCATAGGCACTGTCACAACTTTACCTTTAGTTCTCTTTTTCTGATATTGTAGATTATTTTTGAGAGAGCAGTTGGTACAATACTGAGTCAGCCTGATAATTTAGCTTTTTTATGGCAGGCATCATTTGACAACGATGATACATGTGTTGACAATTTTGTTTTTAGATTCCCTGATATTATTAGCTGATGTAGCATTATTACAGTATTTTTTGGAAGGAATTTGTTGTAGACGATTTGTGTTGATTTCAGGGTATTCTGGGGCTAGCATACCCTGTGATAGCACAACCCGATCGGAATGTTGTCTCGTGGCTTGAAGCACTCCAGCATCTGAAGAACAACCAAAGTGTTGCATTTGCACTAGAGCTCTGTGGATCTGAAGGTGATGGAAGCAAACATACTGGTGTGTTTGAGATATTGGGTAAGAGCCTTTGATTTCAATCTAGATCAGTATAATGGAATCTGAAGTTCAATCAACTTTTCTTTGTCTTCTAGTGGCTTTTAAACCAATATTAAATCTAAATGTATTTCTTATTTTCTCCACATCCGGTCCTTACCAGTTTACTTTGCTATTGTTTATTTCAGGAAATGGGAATGAAGGAGCAGAGCTGTGGACATCACCCATAGTGAGAGAGTGGTTTTATGAATTATTACTGCTTGGTATCAGTATTGGCAATAAAACAGTTGATCTGTCCTGCCGAAAGTTCAATACAGACAAAACTATTCTGGACAGTGGCACAACCAGCCTAATGTTACCAACTGAGGTATAGTGTGGAGTCCTTTGAGGACTAGAAGAGAAACCATCGTTGATATTTGTCCATTATTAGACGTTAGTGTTATTGGTGTCAGTCCTTTGGGTCCTGCTACTGTAGTATTTATTAATAACATAGTTAAGACCTAATGATCTTAAACATTATTGCTACTATTGTCCGTGAGCCACAAGAGTAGACGTGGTCTTGTCAGCTGTTGCTTGTGTGGCAGGGGGAAAGTGGGTTCTGCGCATGCGCTGGTGATATATTCCTTACCTAAGAACATTGTGCTATCAGTCAGTCAGTCAGTACATTAGCTCACGACGTACGGCCTGTATAAGCTGCAGGTGTCTCTCGGTCCGCTAGTAACACAGAATTCTACCCCACCTCCCTCAAAGATGTCAGGTCTACTCTCGTGGCTCGCGGACAATAAACTATGTCCCTTGAATTAAATTACGAAGTATTTAGAGATTGTTGCTGCCTCCATTATCGGGGCAGCAAAGACCTTTGAAATGTTGGTAAACTTCTACCAAACTACACAGCACTGCAGTCCAGAAGACTGACTGCTTTCAAATGGAAGATTTTTTGTCTAATTTCAACATTAAAAAAGCATGGGTCAGCTTTGAGGTGCCACAAATTTTTGGGAAGTACCACTGAAGTGATATGCAAAAGCAATGTGTGAGAGATGGATATGTTTAAAGGTCAGGATTTATGAGGTACCACAGGTTTGATCAAGTACCACTGATGCATGACTACATACCAGTAGAGTTCATTTCTATCATAAGAAACAAATACCATTTCAATGTGTATTCCTTGTGTGACAAACTAGAGTTTTCTAGTTCCAACTGTTGCACAAAGTTATTCCTCCACTTGTTCACTCGTGCAGGTGTTCAACGTGGTGGTGAAGTTGTTGAACTCGTCCATTACACAACAGAGTGTTCCGATTTCTGATGACTTCTTGATGCTCCAGAAGATGTTTTGTTGGAAGGACCCTCTGGACTGGACTCACTTTCCCAACATTAGTCTTTCCTTAGCTCACTCAGACACCTCATACTTTGTTCTACAACTGCCTCCGCAGGTATGTTGTCCTGTTTACAGCAAACAAAACTGTGAAAAAATGAGTGTCCATAGACAAGTCTGACTAATGCCTGTTGTTCCAGTCCTATATAAAGAGGGTGTCCAACAACTCTGAGGTGCTTGGCCTACAGAACTGCTATAAGTTATGTATCAAGTCTTCCAAGACGGGAACAGTGCTAGGTATGCTTTATATTTGTTATATCATACAAGAATACACGTAAAAAATATGATAATGAACTCAAGAGATAGTTCGCAATTATAATGAGAAGTATTAATAATTTATTACAATGCTAATTCAATTGCAGATGTTAGGTAGTGTGAGGGTTAAGTAAGGATTTGGAAGGAAACATCATGGAACATATAAAGGTGCTATCTCAGTATTTTCCTGTACAGACTGAGGAAAACTATAAACACTGAGTTTGGATATCCAGTTTCTTAATCAAGGTTCATTTTGGTTGCCTTAAAAATAATAATTGAGAGTGTTAACTACACCAGTCTGCTTCATAATGGTACATATTGAAGATTTAAGAGAATGAGGGAAATTGAAATGTTTAAGGCACTGCAGTTCCTCCATCATCAATAACCAAGAAAAAGAAATTCCCTTCTGGTCGCTTGTGGTGTAATGCTGTGTGCTTATTGGCATGTTATAGGCGTTGTTGTAATGGAGGGTTTCCGCATAGTCTTCAATCGGAGCAGCAAGACCGTTGGGTTTGCTAAGTCTCCATGTGGCCCGGCAGTAGATGTGTTTGGACCATTCAAAACAAAACGTGGTAAAGTAAAATTTGTGTTTAATTGCTGTATGCTGTGCTTATTAAAGGAGAGCATATTGTCTTGAGTTTAGCTGTACACTACTGCATCAGAACAAGCACCAGTTATGAGTGAAGTAATTGTGTAACAGGACTAATATCAAGTATTAAATTTGATGTAAATCATCATCAGATGATGTCAGATTTGTTATTCATTTTCTTTCTTTACTCTGAAGTTTCTGTTGCGGTATGGTCGAGAATGGTATTGCTGCTGTGCTGTGATACTTTGTTCTGTCCGCAGACATGAAGAGATGTGTGAATCCAACACCACTTCCAAATATAAGTGCCTTAACTGTGGCTGCATACGTCATAGCAGGTGGGTTACATTTCCTCCAGTGGTATGACCTTGATACCAACTGGCTGATGATTCAAAAGTTATTAAACAAACATGAAAATATCATAACCCTTCTGTATAGGCTATGACCAGGGATTAACACACTGGTTTCACATAATGGAGGTCTGAGAATTCATGGCAGTGCATGTTGGATTTGTATTGGGTAAAACAGTACTAGGGTCAGTTTTTAAGTTAATATTTGACTCTTTCCTGCCGTGCTCTTAGGCTTTCAAGTTCTTAAGCTCCTGAGGTGTGCTATGGCAAGTACATCAACAAACCTCAATGTATAGTTGGGGCTTTACTTCTGATGTTGCACTTGGCTAGATTTGGGGTGAAGAAATTAAATTATGTAAGGAAAGTGGAGTAAGGCCTTTCACAAGTTGTAAAATGTTACTGTGAGGGAAGATTACACATTACTAGTGTCCTGGAGAATATTTGGAACAACAAGGAGTAAAGTTAATAGAAAAAATTAGGATGTTGTATAACAAGGAACTTTGATTTATACCAGGGGTTCTCAACTTTAATACACATGCAGCCCTCCAGTTTGTTTTTTGTACCATGTACTTTTTTAATGTTATTTCATGTTTTTAATGAAAAAGTTTGTTTTTTGTACCATGTACTTTTTTTAATGTTATTTCATGCTTTTAATGAAAAGTAGTTTTATCAGAAAACATTCTGTTACTGACGTCACTATTTGTCAGTATTATGAGTAAGTCTGCAGCTTATTGAAAAATGTCAACAAGAGCTAGAATGCATCTCATTGATGAATTCTTTGAGGGATGCGTGCAGATCATAACATAAATTAAACTGGATATTGAAAGAAATGTAAGCAAAAACAGTATTATATCTTACTAATGGCAGATTTTGTGAAAGAAAATTATTGATTGATGTATGAACCATTTGCAGCAGTAAATCAGTAGTAGTTTTAATAAATTGTCCTCATTTATAATCTTGTAGCCTTTGAGTCAATACAAAATTGTGAATGTGGTTCTAGATCTGGATATGGTTCAGAAATCCTGATTTATACAGACTACGTAGTATTTTTGGGGTAGTGAAATCTATGAGGGTATGATGGTGGCCTGGGCATGTACCTCAGATAGGACAAAAGAATTTTTTTTGGAGATTCCTATTGGAAGACATAACACTCTTGGATTATGAGCATTAAAATGGATCTTCAGGAAGTAGGTTGTGTGTATTGGAAATTGTAGGAACTGGCTGTTGATTGTGCCAGTGATGCGCTGTGGAGCAGTGTTAAGCATGTTTATTGTGTTGTTCTGTTTTCTTGAAAAGTTTTAAAATTACACTTGCAGATTTGAATGTTTCATCTTTTATCTCCTTCCTTTCCACTCTTCTCTCTGTTTATAATTTCCTGTGTTTGTATATAATTACTTATGACAACATAAGTGTTTGGTTCAAATTACTGGCAGCACTAACAAGCATGTATGGTGTGCTGGTGGGATACATCTTGTGTCACTGGCTGTGGGAGACGTACATCAAGCAGAAGATGACTAGAAGCATGAGTGAGACCAGTATCGTGAGCAGCAACTGAGGATGCCAGTCTGTGATCCGTGCACCTTATTTGAGAGGTGCTGCTGTCACTGTGTGTAATGTACTTATCTATTGAAGTTTCTTTACATCTTCATATTTTATATCTACATAGAGTGAAATTTCTATTTTACATACTTGAAGAGAAGACTAAATTTTGATGTAAAATTGGGAAATTTATGAGGGAAATAAAAAGTGTGAGTGTGTGTATATACTAAAAGTACAAAAATAACACTTGTTATATAATAATATTATTTGTTGCCCCCTATTGAGCATTTTTTATTTTATTAAAATTATTTCATCAAATTATATAATGGTGACTGAGAAGTGTAGAATTGGCTGGATATAACCAGAAAGGAGTATTTTTGTGGGATAATCAACCGTTTAAATCTCAACTTATGGTATTACAGCTTCATGTATAAACACTTTTTAGTTTTAGTAGTGTCCTGCTGGTGTGTGTGTTTTTACTGTGAATTTCTGTAGTCCTTTGGGTTTTTTTTTGTAGTGGACCAGATTCTTTGCTATGATTAATATGAACTTTAAATTATATTTCAGTTTAATATTTTTATCATACTAGAGACTTCTGCAGAAGAGGTAATTAAGTATGTGTTCATGTTTTATCAGCAAAATGCAGGGTGAAAGTATAATATAAAGGTAGCTAATAAATCTTTCAAAATGTGGCATAGTACAAATATTTTGAATTTTGGTAACAAATCAAAATTAAATTTAAGAAGTAAAGAGCAGAGGAGAATGCATATCATTCAGCTCAGTATTATTGGCTGTCTGTCTCTTAACTGAATTGTCTTTCTCTGTATATTCTGTGTATTGAAATTGAGCACAATGATTTGGGTACAGTATTGAAACTAAGAGTGTGGAAAGCTTGTAAAAGTGCTCATGATGAAACCCTGTATAAAAAGTGTGTGTACATATATATATAATTATACATACATACACAGTGGCGTTGCATACCGTTGTACAATACCAGCACCATTTTAATATAATTATTGTTGGTGGTAGTGGTGGTTACAGCAGTAACATATTTTCTATTTCTGAAAAGTATATTACACAAGCATAGTTGAATTACCAGTATTTTAGTCTATTATGTTCTAACAAGAGCACTTTGTGCTAACATACATTCTGTTTCTGAAAGTTGATGCAGCCATGGATTAGTTCCTTGGACAGAGTTGGTATCTTTCTCTTTTGTGTAAATCTGCATTTCAAACTATATTGGGTACAACTTATATTTATTTAAGCCAACAAGTATGTTTCAAAATTTAACGCTTATCTCATGATTTCAAATGACGTTCAAAGAATATGTTTGACAATTTCAGAGTAGAAATGCCAAACTAACCAGATGGGCTGGTTTTTAGGTTAGGTTAGGCGGGTCTGTGTTGACCTTCGGCAATAAACAATTTATCGAATATCAGAATCGATAGTACAATTACTCGCGTGATATAAACAATAATTTCTGACAAGAAACCGCATGCTCTTTGCTTGTAATAAGTATTTTAAAGCCGTATTAAGCGATAGTATGTATAGTTCACATCTTTACCGCGCTTCCTATGCGTCATATTCCTTGGTCCAGCAACAGCATACTCATCTGTGCCATACACACTTGAAGAACGAGTAGTCTGTGGCAGAAGAGTGTTTTTTATTTATATTTGTTGTGAGCAGTGTGGACGATAAAGTTCTGCTTCTGGCAATCAGTTATATTTGAAGCTTAAAGCGTAAGCTATGGGTGTCTCGGGGTGTTGCGCAGTTTTGAAACATCTTATTGTCCTTATCAACCTAATATTTTGGGTGAGTAGTGCATTGTGATTCTTTATAATCATCTGCCTAAAATATGCTATTAGATGTATGATAAAGCAGTGTTTATAATTGCAAACAGAATACCCATATACTATTTCAGAAGTTACTGCCTTGTTTGAATTACCGAAGTTCTTTCTGAGAAGGGACTTTTAGGAATGAACCACTAATGCCTTATTAGGCTTCCGTTCGCAGATGACCGTCCACGCCCTGCCGTGTAGTATAGCGAGTGGGTTAGAGTTCGCTTGTGGTTGTAGTACTGTTGGGCAAACTTATTTTGAAAATATAATAATGTGTTTGTATATGAAATTCGATTCAGTATCGTGATTTATTTCTTAACATAGTTCTGTTGCCAGAATATAACGCCTTTCTTTACCATTTCATGTACGTATCGAGGCACGATGAATGAAATATGTAGATTCCTCTTCAGCTAACGCCGTCAGATTCTCGTTGGTGGCAACGTCGATATTTATTGCTTGTGTTCTGTAACCTAGAAGAGAGAGAGAGAGAGAGAGAGAAATCCTCTCTAAGTTGGACGCTTATGGTTTCATGAAAATGTGTCCAACTTACAGAGGTGTTCAAGATAGAGGGAAAGGAAAAGTAATCCTTTCAGATTGTGATGTAATGACTAATCTATTTACTTACGTACACTAACTGCTGTAGGCTTACTTGAATTAATTAATAACAACAACAAGAATTATTATCTTTTGAAACCTACTCCCATGCATTGAACATTATACCCTAGCCTCAATTAAATTTTCTAAAGTTAATTCCACCAATGTTTGCTTCCCCATTGCAAAAAGAAAAATCCCATCTCTGTTAACACAGTTTGAACTCAAATGTAAGCGCAGTGCTGATGGAGTTAAAACTGTATCTGCAATACTGTAGTCTAGTGAAGGGTTCAACAAAAGAATAACTGCATTCCAGTGATGGTTTCAATGTCTTCCACCCTCAACCGTAAGCTAATCCTCCAGATAGAAGGTATTCATCAGTTAGAAATTCAAAATAACAAAATATGTAACTGTAAATGTTTCCCTGAGAAGCATTGAAGCTAAGTGCATGAACCTGTCCATGTTCCAGGATAAAGGGGTTTCCAAGATATAGGGTATTTTGGACATGTAAAATTATATATATGAAATTGCCCAGTTTATTTTTAGGATTGATGTTTTCATAATTAGGCCATTGCGTGAACTGACAAATGAAATTCATTGAGTTATCAAATTTTTTCAGGTTTGAGTTTCTGTTCATTATTTATTTCCTTTAAAATATTCATCCATTGTAAAATTTATTTTTCAAGCCCATCATTTGTGGCAGCATGCTTAAGAAATATTTTTTTTTTACACAGCTAAGAAAGTGTTATTTTTGGAATTTCTGAATGTTTTCAATGACAGTATTAGTAGGCAGAATTTTAAAGCCCAAAAACAAGGTAAATGTTTTCCCTTTACAACCATATTATGATACTAAGTATTGAGTGATACATTACTGGCCAAAGTAGCATGTGCTGTTGAATTTCTGCCTTGAAAATTGGAGGTTGTAGTTTTTTTCTTTCCCAAAAAAGGTTTATATCAGTCTGCAAGACTATAGAGACATAACTCAGAAATTTACAGTTCAGATTTTCACTGCAATGGGAACCTTCAATATAAGGTTGTACTGTCTTTTTCTGTGGGCAGAGTGTGTGTAATAAGCCAGGCACTGCTTCCAATTGTAATTGATATTCACAAGTTCGCGGTTGCTGCTGATCCATGGAAGGTAGAAATGGCAGTGTTGTGGTAGTTGTTGTCCTTGGCCCACATTTAGTTCTAGTACTGTCCATTTGGGATTGTGGTTGACAACAGTGGCACAGGGTTTTGTCTTGCCGCTAGTACAGTCCTGATGTGAGGCTTTGTCTCTCTATCTCTGGGATTGACTGAAAATGGATTAAGTTCTGTAAGGAGGTTTTATAAGGCATAGTTTCATTACAGCTGTATTTTAGACCAGATCAAGTACGTGTTGAGTTTTAATTTTATGAACATTGAAATGAGAGAAAGGTTGTAGAGGAAACAGGCACAGGGTGAGCATAATGGGTTAGTTATTTGTGGTATGCATATACAAGAAAGAAATTCCTAGATTAAACCGAAACTTTCATTTTAGTTTGTTTTCACTTTTATATAATCTGATGGGCGAAACAAATTGGTATTTCACGTAGTTTTCAGTACGTTGTTAATGACACGGGGAAGAACGTCGTGTTAAGAAAAGAAGTCTTGTCGTAAATTGCCCTGTAAAAATATGCAAATCACCACGGTGACTGCATTTCCTTTCTTACGGAACATAAAGGAATTTCCCCAAGTCTGAGTCAGCTCTTCGCTCTACGTGTCTCTCTATTCGGTGCACATCCGCTCTTTGCGGAGTCACAGGAACGAGGTACGCCTCCGCGCCATGCCAAAATTCGTAGAACATCTGGCACGCGGTAGAATGAGGTGTCTATGTGCGAATTTATAAGGAAATGACGGTGACGTTTGCACAAACATGATCGTTGGAAACGAAGATGGCTGTCTTCGAGTGTGTAGCGCCTTGCAGTCTGATAGATATTGCTCGACCTTTCTGAGGAGCGTTTTCCCCCCATCATCAGGGCGATGAATGGTGATGGGGACAATAAACTCTTCTGAAACGTCATTATTTACCATGCAACACGGTACTACAAATTACAGTAGACAGCCATCTTCATATTCGACGCCATGAGAACCTCAAATGACACAAGATAATTAGTACACCAATCTAGGACGGGGTTTTGTTTGCTACCCCCTTCCGAACCTGTCTGAAGCGGCTGGACAGAAAAGTTGAACAAACATGAAGGAAGTAGTTTTGTCTGTATTTCGATGAATATTTGGAGTTTTTGTGATGCAATTTAGATGGAAAGGTTTCGCAGCTATACATTTGGGTAAAGTTCCATCTGTGTAGATTGAGGTGAGTAGTCATCTTCACGCTCCGGCAGCCTTGTCGCCGGTATTCACTGAATATAGGTCATTCAGGACAGTGTTGGCGAAGCAGGTTGTTAAAGAAAGGAGTAAACGCTCGAATGAGTGTCTTGTAGGGTCTTGTTACCTCTCTGAACGCGGTTCACGGAGTGCCACGGAATTTTATTATTATTAGGCAGGCCCCAGGTTTGAATCTTGCCTCATCTCCACAGGCTGCTACCTACCGACACCGTGATTCATACCGAAACAACTGGCAACAGGCGGGCGATACACGATATCATCGCTTGTACGTTCGTACCAAAGCAGCCAGTTTGCTAGTTTGTGGAAATGTCTGTGAAGGACTCTTCGCTGTATACATTCATGTTGTATATTATGTACGAACTTGGCGTTTAGTTGTCATAGTTATTACCGCT
>NW_019060706.1:11875-24111 GCF_000696155.1 Zootermopsis nevadensis | reverse complement strand
ATCCAGCCATATTAAAAACGTCGTATGAGGATTAAATGCCCGTGAACATTCTGTCTGATCTGTGAATGTAATGTGCTGAGGGTTGCATATACAAGATAGGGGGAATCTTTGAAATTTTAGAATGGGGGAAAAATGTTTTTCCCTTCAAATGCTGATAAGTTAAATAAATGTGATGGAGACAGAATAAGCATTTGTATAAACAGCATGGTTTATCTGTTTTGTTATGTTACATGTTAACTTTTCTGTCTTCCAAAATTGTATGGATGTGCTGGTTGTTATGCTAGATACTTTTTCATTCTTTTATAACAAGACAAAATTTTGCCACCTGGTGAAGAAATACCAAAGTAATGAATGAACTGATGAAACAGGTTTGCTACTCTCCGTGTACATTATTTGTGATATTGATGTTACAAAGTATGATATCTTTTTGCCACGACATGTTCTTTCTTTTTTCTTCTTCTTATTCTTGCTCTTCTTTAAGTGCTTCGGACAGTTTATTCTAATCTCTGTCACTTTTTTATTGCACAAAAGGATTCTCAGTTTGGACAGGTTGAATCTTGTTTATTGATACTAGTTTAATTCCTGCCACAGTCATTTCCTTTATCATTAGATGAGTACATACAGGTTTCATAGAACCTAGAATTTAGTATCGAAACTCATGATTTACAGAATGATTTCATAGAAATGTGTGAACCCTTCCTAGAGCATAGAATGAAGGCAGAATGGGCTAGGAGTGGAGTTCCCCCTCATACCTAGCCACTTTGAGTCATGATTTAGTTCTTTTTCTGTGAGGTATTGTTCTCTAATCTCTTCAATACATTTATGACAAGTTAACCGAGAAGTTAACAGATTTTAATTTTATTAAGATTCACTTTTTTACATGAAATTTGTATCGTAATTCTCATTAAACTAGGTTAGAATTCAGGTTGTCACTGTCGAGAGTATGAAGGCAGTTGTCTTCTGGGAATTTGCAGTACAAAATCTGGTAGAAATTTACTGACGTTTTGGAGGCGTTTACTGTCTCCAGCATCTGGGCAATCATTGTCGTGATAATGAGGCAGTAAACACCTCTGAAAAATCAGTTAATTTTCGACCAGACTACGTGGCACATCTGAGAAGGAACCATCTTCATTGTGACTTCTCACAAAGCAAACTTTTGTTAGTTTAACACAGATGATTTTATTTTTAGTTGACACGTGGAAGAATGTTTTGTAATTAAATATAACCCATAGAAAATTATTTTTTTATTGATGAGAAACTTGGATGTGTTTCAACAGATAGCACTTTTTGGATGTATGATGACTATGCATGATACAGATTGCCAGCTGTGTCATTTGTTCAGATGCAGAGACTTAATTGTCACATCTCAGAAAACATTTAGTAATGTGGTTGACTTTTGTGTAACCTTGATTCTTTATTGTACATAAAACTTTGTAGTAATGCTGCAAGTAGTTCTTATGTTGTTGTTTGTCAAAATGTCAAAACTGGCTGTTGAATTTCTGTATTCGAGGCCAGGGGTGGCTAGGCCGTCTTGTTCACCCTTAGTGATTGAAATTAACTTTCAAAGGGTAAGAGTGGAACTTCATTTTTTATGTAACTGCTAATCTGCACACTTCAGCATGCTCACAGAGAGGCACAAGGGTCGAGAGGAGCATAATATGAAATTGAAACGTTCTCACGAAGTGGGGAATGTACTATTTCTGTTTAATGGTGCTTTGAAATTCCACTTTTATTGCAGGATGTGATGTCAGTCACGTTCAAAATAAGCTGAAATGCAATGTTACATGACTTGTACCAGCATTTCAAATGCAATGCAGGTCTCAGGATCAGATCCCTTAGATCTAAATATTTTGTAGCAATTCTGTATACTTTTTAAAAAATTTTGTAATCTTCTTTCATACTGAGACATTAACAAAGCGTGTTCAAAAGAGTAAGAGGTCCAATTGTTAGCTCAGTACATTTGAAAAGAAAATGTTTGTGAGAGAAAATGAGTGCCAATTTTATGGATTTATTTTTCCATCATTTGACTCAAGTGGTTTATTTGTTGTACTACAATTTGATGTACATGTTACCATAATTTTATGTTCAAACTGAATTGATGCAAATGCTCCCTCTTATTTGTAATATTACATACATGTAGTTCCAAAATTGGCAAGAAATGTGAAGATAGTCGGGTTTATTTTTGGATAGTATACTGGTAATATTGAGAAGTTTTCTATATTGATATTGTACTATAAACCATTTGGTGTGATGCTATAGTGAATGTAGCCATGCATATTTATGTATGATGGATGTGCAGGTCCTTGTTTTGATACCAGTCACAGAAATTATGCTTATCCAGTTCAAGGTGCCATAAATAAATCAGTGTATAAAACTTTCTTTTTATTAATCACTTTGGTGTTAAGTTGAGAAATTTATCTAGTCAGAAGAATAATTTATAGTTTTCAGAATAATTGCATAGTGGATATGACAAAACTATCGTACGGGTATAACTACATCTTCATCTGGCAAGACGTTATCTTTTCACTGTAGGTGAAACTAGCTAACTGTACACAAATGGGATGACATCCTGCCATCAGAATACAAAGACAAATTAAAAGTTACATGACATTATACTTTCAAGTTATTTGTAGGTAAAGTATTGCTTATTCTGATGGAATTGTTCAGTGATGGACACAGGATTTTCACATGATACGTTGTCATAAGGAAGTTTCTCTGAATGTAAAAATCGTAAGTGTAATAGAGTTTTAAGAAGAAACTGCGCCAGTTAATTTAGATTCAAGAACATAATTTTGTATCCTCTTTGTCTTAAGAAAATTATGCTAAGTTTTGGTGTGAAATCAATACAGATTAAATGGTCCAGATATTATAAAACTGTAAAATAACATTTAGGTAACCTTATTATTTTGGCTAAATTATGCACATTGCTGTGAAAAATATATGACGAACAAACAGAATCAATACAGAGCACATGCTTTAGCATCAGTATGTCCTGGTACAACACGCAGTTTACCCTCAAACTGAACCATGCCCAGCCTGTAACATGGTGCTAAAATAGCGGACTACTGTTTCATAAAAACTGCCCAACTGTATTACTGTTGAAGAAATTTTGCAATTTTTATTTGTGATGTCGTCATGGATTTGTTGTAATATTGCATAACCAAGCTCTGCTGTCACTCCTTTCCAGTTATATTATAATAGCAGGAAGCAATCTGTTAGTATTAGAAACGTAATGCGGTCATAGGTAGTGTCCGTGCTATTAGGTGGCATGTTTCCTTTTTTTATATAATGCATAGTTCTTAATTTTCCACTTTTTTTTTCCCTCCCCCCACACACATCAGAAAAGCTGGTGATGGCATTTTATCCCATTGGATTGAGACATTGTTTACACAACTGTAAAACTAATTTTTATGTGCCAATATATACAAAGACTTTTGTTGACTGCTCAAACAGTGTATCTGCAAGCAATAATAATTGGAATCTCTTGCCAGCCACGACTGGTATCATTATAAAGGCCTTGTTTAGTTTTGTTAATTTCACATCTTATGTGATATGTTTAAAAAAATGTGACATCCCTGTAACAAATCATTATATGTTTAAAAATGTTCTTGTACAATATATTTTGTGTCAAGTTGCACTGTCTCGATAAAGATTTCATCACGAGTGTTTGGTGAATCGGCAGCATTTGTGTTATGGGTATGAGAAAGCACAATAACAATGCAGTCTCATGCGTATTTCTATTTTAAAATTAGTGAATTAAGAACTTTTATATATAAGATGATTTTCTTTGCATTTTATTGTCAGTGACACATTTCCTCAAACATTTGTTTGTAGGTGAATTGAGGTTAAGTGATGGCAAGCTTTTTGAACGTTATGTACATGTTGATTCACATTTGTGTGTGAGACAAACTCAAAGAGCAGTAAACTGAATTATATTGCTCTGAGGATTCAAATTACCAAAGAGTGTAGTGGTATATTTGGCTGAAGTGAGATGCATGCATCCAGTAGGGTATTGCATCTTTACAGGTCAGTTTATGTTTATAATATTGGTAGCCTTGAAATTGTGAAACAAAACACAGTTATTTTTATTTTTATTTTGGAGGTCCCATTGTAGTTCTGAAAGACTGCAACATGACAGAGAAGGCTATAATGGTCTTTGGGCATCTTGATATCTGGTCAGTTAACAATAGTAAATGATACTCTCTGCTTTTAAACCCATTACTTCTGTGAGCTATAAATTCAGAAGGTAAGAAATTGGAGTTATGCATTCATTATTGTTCATATAGTTAGATATATGAAGACATTAATTTTAATATTTTTATAATCCAATTGTTAGTTTTCAGAATTTATCTGGAATGTTTTTCTTTATTTTATAAAGCACCTTGCATTTGTTCTTGGCACTATGGTGATATTGTTGTGCTGATTGTGGGTAACCGCAGAGATTATTTCAGATTATTTTGCACTTATATTGTTTGAAAAGAAAATTACCCACTGTGCTCTGATGTTGAATTTATAAACCTACAAAGCAGTAGACTCCTCTTCTTAAATAAATTAATCAAATTGGGGCAGACAAAGAATTGACTTCCAGGTCTGCCAGCTGGTTTTGTTCAATGTTGTACATAATCACCGTTACTAACTTGGTCATTGTATGTAAGAAAACTTTAAAAATACAATATTAACTTTCAATTGATCTTTGTATTTTAATCAAGCTTTGTGTTGTTTTCCTTTTTATTTGTATTGCATTTTGTCCAATATAGAGGAGTACACACCAAGTCTTTAGAAAAAGGTTCTGTCAACTACTGCATAATTTTTGTTGATAAAAAATTCTTTGGCTGTGCATATGCCTAGGATTGATAGGTCATCACCACTTCCTTCCACATAATTTCCATCTCATTATTCATTAATCTGTCATAGACTGAACTGGTGAATGTTGTTAAAATCATAAATTTTATGAATTGGTGCATTTCCAGTTTACTATATCAAAATAACTCTTTAATTTTGTTTTACTGTGTGTCAGAAGGTGAGAGCTATTTTAAAGTATGTAACAATTGCATCTACCTTTGCTTTTAGTAAAAAGGTTTCCCGTGTATTCTGTAAGTATGATTCGCAAATATCCTAATTCTAATTTGACGTTTTTCATTAGAATGTATATAGTTGGTCACAGAGAACGGCCAGTCAAATGTGACTTTAACGAAGCGTGTTTTCTGTTCTGAGACAGCTTATTTTTCCACCATGGAAGCCGACATGACGGCTGGTTGAGAACCACTGTCTTAGAGCGTCACTGTGAGATTTATAAAATTATTCAAAGCACATGCCGAGATTTGAAGGCCAGACTGTCATAAACGTGTGCGTATGTCAAATGTGTTGTAATCAATTAGAACAGAGGTTCTCACCCTTTTTCGCTGGCATATCACTAATTATAATTTAACATATTAAATGTACCACTAACCAAATGCATTCAGAGAAAACTTATTTATGTTAATCTTTTGATTTGATTTTCTTACTTACTTCGCGTACCATATGTTGAAAAATACTGTATTATTAGGTATTTGATTGGTCACTTTACTTCACTAGACCACCAAATTATCGTAATGTCAATAACAAAAAAAAAACAATTTCACTAAAAATTTGACAAATACTAATAAGGCACCCGCGTGTAATTAACGCTCAGCATGAAATAATGTCAAGGTCAGTTTCTGTAAATACTCATAGTTGTCTATTTTACCACGTGAATGCAATACCTCTCGAGCACAGCTTAAAGTTAATTTCCAGTAGAGCCTTTAGGAACTGCGTGGTCCCGTTAGTGTGGAGCTTAAGGCTCCAGAAAGTACACGTTCTTATTAATTCGTTTCTTTGTTATAAGATTTCATAAATGTGAGAAATTGACATATTCTTTCTGAGACGATTCCTGAAACAGTACACAAGGACATATTTTTAAGCATGTTTTTCCTGATTATATTGCTTTCGTATCATATATTCTTTCTGAGACGATTCCTGAAACAGCACACAAGGAAATATTTTTAAATGAACCAAGTTTTTCCTGATTATATTGCTTTCATAGCTGGCCTTGTAATCCTGGGGTCTCGGGTTCGAATTTATAACTTGTGTTGGGCAAGTCCGTGGTCTAGGCAACACGGAGTTTCCCCGGTTTCTCCGTGGCATCCCAACAATTACTCCCTTCACACACAGAAGAAGGCAATGGCAACCCACTTCTGGATCATCTGCCAAGAACGTATATGAACAGGTCCCAGTCCGAGAAAAGGATGGAAGGATCCTGTTCATATGGACCTGTCGTCAGACAGAACACTAAATAAAAATCTTAACAACTGACAAGACAAGTGTGATTCCTCCAATGTAGTGGATTGATTTGACTGATATTTTGGTGGATAAACAGCTCGTTTCAGTTCATTAGTGTGTTATTTGAAATCCTTTATCAACTGCTGAAGTTATGTAAGATATACTGTTTGATTTATGTTACTATAGTTGTTCTACATGACAGTCAGCACATCAAATTAGACACTTGAATACTATATTTAAACCTGACGTTTTAATGTGTTTCCCCTACTCCAAACATAATTATATTTCTTATATTACCGTGTGGCTATGAATGTCTCAATATCTGACTAGCAGAAGTAGGCAAGATTATTGAATATTTCTGTAAGGATTGTTGCAGCTGCCAGTCACAAGCTTAGTAAAATTCTTTCTGGAGCGTAACTGTCTTCTTTTAGAAGCATTTGAGGTTCTCACGACGGTGAGTATGATGATGGCCTTGTGTGAACACTTACTTATCGCCCTTTGGTTGGCGGCAGGAAGTTCCTCTGAAACGTCGGTAAACTAATACCAGACTTCACGGAGCTATAACTCATAAGACAGCTATCTCTGTCCTTCTGTATTTTGAAATGTTGTTGATTACGGCTGTCTTTTCGAAAGGCGCAAAATAGTGATAAGGGCAGATTAATGATTTTTAGAACAGAAGGAACAGTCACCACTACGTGGACAACAGGTGGAAGGGTGGGGGTATTGTTTATGTTTTATCTCAAACATAACCTGTAAGCGCCCGAGCGGCGAGGTGAACGGTCACGCACAGTAGAAACGTCCAACGTTTCATTTCATTGTGTATTCAGCTTGGATTTTATTACGAATTTAAACTTTGAATTGATTTGTAATATATTTTTATCGTGGTTCACGAAGTTTGTTCACAACCAAGGATTGTCAAGTTAAATACATATGTGATTTTGTATGCGACCGACAACAAGGAAGGAAGTCTGGGTATAAGAAACACTGTCAGGGTAAGAGGTAAGAAACATTGCTAATTGTTACGTTAGTCGTACTTGTTGTTTAGTAACATGAAATATTTGATTCGTGCAGAAGCGTCAGAAATTTTTCGAAAGCATTGAAAGTGCAGGTTGGAATTCTTCTGTTTAAGCGTGAAGTGAATGTAGGACTCCTACCTGCCGCGTCATTTTAGACGGACAGACAGCAAAGTTAGGCTTCCCTACAGTTACGCGTTAGCCAGTTGTCATGGTGTAACGAAAGATGTATTCTGCCTATCACACACATATCCACTGCAACAAAAATAGTTTGTCATAAACATCCCAGAAAAAAAATGTCGTTCCGCTTTTACAGTAAGGATATTCATTATGGACATCATGACAGCAATGCTAAGCATCCTGTTGGTGCTTATTCTGTTTCTTGTGATGCGGCGTGATCCTGAGAAATCACGAATAAAGAAGATGCTGAGCAAAATTCCTGGACCACCCACCTACCCAATTCTTGGAAATGCCTGGGAACTTATTAATTTACCCTCACACCGTAAGTACATTATTACCAACATACCTTTCTTGTGTGAACATATGGTGCCCTCACGTTATTCTTTTGGAGCCGATGTTCAATAATTCTAGCAAAATGCGGACAAAGAAAGCAAAAATGTAATTTATGTTAGTGCAGTGTATTAGTTGTTTCCTTAACTTTAAACGTAGAGATTTAAATATTTTAAATTTTTAGTGTTGCATCACCGGTCATCAGGAGCCATCTTGAAAAATAGAAAACAAAAGACCAATAAAAGTAATTTCATTTTCATAATTTTGTTCCTCCTATCCTGAAATAGTCCCAACCATCGACTGATTTCAAAAGAGTTGCCGCGAAAATGGGAATGTGATGTCTTCAAAAACACCCAAAATATTCATTGCTACTAACTAACTAACTAACTAACTAGATTGCTTACCGAACCCGAAGGTTCATCACCATGTTAACCTTCGTAGTCAGTGACATTCGGTGTTACATCAGTGACAAATGGAAGCTACTATTAAATATAATCAATTATATAGATTTTCAACTTCATATTACAGTAAAAAGGAAGTGTTATCAGCCTAAAATGGTATGCAGAAATTGTTTGTTATGAAATGTGTTGAAGGTTAAAAACATAATTTAAAAATTGTTTTGATAGTAGTGACGTCATTTTCCAGTTACGTAAGCGATAATGTATTAATTCTTATTTAATTTTTTCTAATCTTTTTTCGAAAATAATAATCATAACATAAGTGATCCTATAAGTAACTGTATTCAGGCACTATAATTAGAAACCATGCAAATGCAACTTATTGATAAAAAGACTTTAAATGTTACGTCAGTGGCAATGGAATTCATGAATAATATTTTTATTCATCGGTTTAATTGTCATAAAAATTCAGTTCTTGTCTCAAGGAGAACACCACGTCTTTCCATTACAAGTATCGTTATTGGTTAATGGTCTTTAAGGAAACGGTAGCTTTTTATTCTGCGAATAATTCATCGCAAAATACATAGTTACTGAATATTAAAACAGGTGATACTGAGGCCTATAGTTACCGTTGGACTTTCAATGTTTGATCTGATATCTTCAATTCTCTCACATATAATTCCAAATCTAACAGAAATACTACAGGGGCAGTCTGAGGTGATGAAGTGGAAGTATCCGAAAATTTTGTAAATCTAATTTATTTAAACTATTTCACAAGTGACTTTTGTAAAGTCTCAAAGAGAATGCAGAGATGACACATGTATGTTCCCTTTCCCAAACCACGTAAACTACATTACTTTTAAATACTGGCCGTGGGTCCACTTTCTGTGTATAATTTTAAGTTAAGAATTTTATTTAAGATTTGAATGAAATGTATAGGCCAAATGATTAAAAGAAAGTGACCTGAGATTGAGCTGTTCTTTGTGGATATTTCGAATTGATCATGTGTTCTTACTGTTCTGTCACGTACGTAATTAGTTTTGCTGTTGCCATAATTTTGTGAACTTCAAAGTTCGTCTGAATAACAAATTACTAAATACTTACTTCGTACTTCAAAGAAAACTGAACATATCTCCATTACAGAGATCAGTTGGTTAATGCAAAAGAAATAACCACTGTTTGTTCCGAGAAAAATATGAAATCAAAAAATTCAGTGTGTGAACAAAACACATATTTGTTAAATCTTAAATCAGATGGTGGGTGATAATATACGTATTTTAAACAGCTGAAGTGGTTTAAATGGGTAAACGAATGGGACACAAACCTCGCCAGATGAAGCTGATGTCCAACTTTTGGAGCACCTTCTTTAGGGCTGGTGGTAGAAACAGTATGATTCTCTGAAACAAGGGCGCGCAACTAAGAAGCTACTCGGTGCAACATCCCTGAAGATAATCTAAATTAACATCGCTGTTAAAATATAAAATCTTACGTATAAACTACTGATTTATGAACATCCGTTTTATTGTCGCAGGTTATATGGACGTTTTATCGAAATACAGCAATGACTACGGGCCCATATTTTGTACCTGGATCGGGACCAAAGGGATCGTCAGTCTCAACACTGCTGAGACAGCTGAGGTAACAGTTACAATTACTCAGGTTTATGTGTCTTGTAGATCGTCGCCAACAATTCGTAGGAACGTTTTCCTACCGTCTTTACTCGAACCCTGAAGAAAGAGACTGTACGTTTCTACAAAACGCTGATCACCACCCACATGACTAGACGATATCGCAGCCCGGAAGAAATGAATAAAAAATGTATGTCAAAGAACGCAGTGAAATTGAATGAACTAGCATAAAGATGGACATACTCCCAGCAGCACATTTTTTGTGGATACCGTGTTGAGTATGTTTCGTAGTTCTTAATGAATGCATCAGTAATCTGGTGTCATCATTTAAGAATGTTCTACATCGGAAGTTTACATACCTACTAGCAGAGTGCACACATTATTACTGCGAGGAAATTGACTACGCACTGCCACGCTTGTCGGCGTACGAACGTCGTATCATATGCATTCCCGAAGCTCATTTTTGCTGTACATTGAATTTTGAGTTGGCGTCGTTACGATAGGTGTTGCAACACTCGACGTCGGTATATAAAGTGCACTTACACTATATCGTTCAAAGCTACCAGAACAAGTAATTTTTAACGTAAGTTTTACAATTGACATTTAGCCCAGAGCTCACCACTAACCCAACAGTTTGGTCCTGTTTTTTCACCCTGCCTTACTCTATGTTTGAAACCTGCATTGGCCTTGAAACCAACAGATCTCGTGTAAAACAGCCAAAACCAGACATTCACATCTCATTAATCCATGTTTTCTACCAGCACAAAGTGACCAAATAATACCAGAGGACATAATGATCCATGTGGCTGCAGCCAGCAGTAATTGAAGACCAGATTCAGATTTCTGAAGGTATCACCTGATGGCGTGTACCTTCCTGTCGGCCCTGTTGTAATAAAGTGGCTTCCAATCTTTGCAGTGCTCACCTGCTATAAAGAAATGGTGCCTGATGCCTGGCTTGGATGGTTATATATGTATTTTCATTTACATAACCTAATTTCTTGGTACTATGGCAGGTTATCCTGAGCAGCAATGAACATATCGATAAGAATGAGATGTATTCAGAATTGTCACCATGGCTTGGAGACTGTCTGTTCTTGAAACAAGGTAATGTGTGAATTCGGTACTGGGCTTGTATACTGGGGAAGTCTCTCATTACTTCAGTGGAGTAGCACCTTAGTGTCTACATCACAAATTTCCTCGTCCACAATTTTCTTATAACCGTTAGTAGGATATCAAAAACATGATTTTTTGGTCGTGCAGAATAGCACAACCTCCATATCAAATTTCATCCAAATGCATTCAGTGGTTCTCGAGTTGAAGTGAGAAGTTCTGCTAATATATCCATTAATATGTGTATATAGTATTAGATAGTTAAAAGCTTTTGAAGTTTTAAATTTTACGAAATGGAAACGAATTTAGTATTTGCATTGGACATATAATAATCTATATACAAGGTTGAAGATCGGTTTGTTAATGACTGCTGTTTATTTTGAAAATCATACAACAAACGTATAAATACTCTCTGTGGGCAAAGTGAAAATGTATTATTGCTAAAGTATGTGGTACATACAGCAAACACTGGAATCTAAAGGATTTAATTTATTGATTTTAGGACAGTAAATTTTCTTCTGCAATAAATTATGCAAACAGTAATAATGCTAGCTACACACAATAAAATCTTATGGAAAATTGAACTGTACTACAATTTCTAAATAGTTTGATCTTTAAAACTCACCAACTGATCAAAGGAATCGCAAATACTCCTGTACTACATACGAAGTTTAAGGTCTTAAAAACAGATTATAATAAGATTTTATCATAATTTAATAATATAAGTATTGCAAAATACAAATAACATTGCATTTCTTTACTTTCCAGGACAGAAGTGGCGTGCAACTCGTAAATTGTTTTCATCAATATTCAGTTCCACCATTCTAGACAATTATTTACAAGTCTTCACAAAAAATACAGAAATCCTTACACAGAAATTCATGGCCAAAATTGATGGAGGCGAATTTGATGTTTGTCCTTATTTAGCACGTTTCACATTGGATGTTGTATGTGGTGAGTTTATTACTTTGTATCCAAGGCACAAATAATTTTAAGCCATTTTTTTGACATGGCAGTCAAGTCATGAATCACCGAGTTACTTTGGTAGAATTTGATAAGCTGTGCCATGAAATTTCAAGTATTGGCATGGAAAATGTTTTGTAACTCATCACGGAAAGTCCCAACTCACTTTCTTGAAGGAAAGATTCAGGCATATTTCTTGTCTTAGCAGTAAAAATGAATATGTGATTATTTAGAAGAATTATTTATTCATCATAAATAATGGTACAGTTTGGGAGGTCTGGGGATATCCCCCCCCCCCCCCCCCCCCCCGCCCCCCC
>NW_019060705.1:600106-632595 GCF_000696155.1 Zootermopsis nevadensis | reverse complement strand
CATCCCCGCATTCTTTCCCAAGAACGTCACCCATGTTTCCACTTTTGCTGCTCTTTCTTTTCTTCGATTTTTTCGAATCCGAGCAGCTCATTCTAGTTCCCAATGTTTAAATAGTGATTATTACCCATGTTAAATTAGTTGCTAACACTATATGAGAAATAGTTCCTCAAATACTTGTAGAATCACAAGGTAAATTACCCCAAGCTTTACGAGCAACATTCGCTCAATATGGCGTTACCACTTTCATATTTGTATCAATAGATGCCGTCTTCGTACCCATGAGATTCATAGTAATAATAATAATATTATTACCGATGATGAATAATTAACGGTCTATCCTTTATAAAAAAACATAATTCCTAGAACGTATGTAAACAGTAGGCATTTTAGGACCTAAAAGTACAAATAAAATTATATCTGATTGAAGTTAGCTTCATCGAATGTACGCATTATGCACTATACCACAGACTTGTACATCCCTGTACCGTTACCTCATATGCGGTACTTAAAATAATACGTTATCTGTCCTTAAAATACAAAATTAATTTGTATACAGTTCTGTAATTATTTCCACACACTTCACTAGACATCAAGTAAATGATTACTGAATAATTAGCCTCTACACATAATGAGTATTTATTCCTGCCAAAAGCAGGACAATGGTTTAAATCCTACCTAAATAATAGAAGGCAGAAAGTAGAAATTAAAAGCCCCCATACCAATCATAATACCTATTCAGGATGGGGTATCGTAAATCACGGAGTGCCACAAGGTTCAGTTCTTGGACCCTTACTTCTCCTCATATATATAAATGACCTGCCGGAAACTATAAACTCTACATCCAAACCTACTCTTTTTGCTGATGATACAAGTATCATTATTGTTGATCTATCTTGAAAGTATCATGGATGATGTCTTTGCCAACATAAACAAATGGTTTAGAGCTAACAAACTGGCACTAAATTTTGAAAAGACAAACTTCATAAAATTTGTTACTAAGCACAAGACATATCCTAGGTTAAATATAGGTTTTGAAGAAAAATTAATTGTGGAAGTTGAAACAAACAAATTCCTTGGCTTACAAGTCGACAATACCTTAAATTGGAAAAAACACATTGAGTATGTTATTCCCAAATTAAGCTCTGCATGCTTTGCCATGAGAACAGTCGTAATGAAATGAAATACGTTCTTGTACGTGTGTTGAAAGTTCTGAAGTGCATGTATATTGTATGAAATGACATGTTCTACATCCTTTGGTTGGTCCTAAGAAGGATCTATGGAATGTAAATAAACTCTACTCTACTCTACTCTACTGGTCAAATAACATACACTGTAGTCTACTATGCTGGGATGAAACTTTTCAGAAATTCCCCCTTTATATATTATGTTTGTATAATAACAAAAAACAATTTAGGGTAATATAAAAGGAATTACTGCGAGTCATACATTAGATTCTGTTGACACTAATTCAGTGACATTTTCAGATCCCTGGCTCAGCTCACATCTTCGTACCCCACCATCTCACCCAACAATTATAAAAAGGGTACTTACGAATAATTCAAATTTACAGTAAATATAGACTGCCTATAGGCAAAAAAGGGGCCCCTAAAACTCACGAATCAAGCGAAGTCAAGTTTCTTGCGTCTCTACGTTTTCATTTATATTATTTTTAATACCAATACTAAGAAACAATGTGTGCCTAAATACAAAATTTCTTTATAGATTTTGTGTTTGTTTATGTGCGTCAATTTTAAATTTATTGTGGCGATTAAGAGGGCGAAATTTCAAAGTGTAATTATTTGCTTTGCCAACAAACTCATTTTGATTGCAGATTAATTTTAGCTAGGGCTAATCTTGATGTGATTATGCAAGTGAATGGGTACATACATATCGCAAATGAGATCCTAATCTGATACAGAGATGATTTAAAATACACACGAATATATGATTTAAGAAGTCAGTATAGAATTAATGATATGTACTATGTAGCACATAATTCACTGATAAATCACTCTCTTACTCATTCTACATTCAAAATCTGTGCTTATGGCAAACAATGTGGCATTTCTTGTTTATTGAAGCAAATACATTCTGTATGGATTCAGGACAGTTTGTCCAAAACATAACAACCCGAAGGACATAGATTATTAGCACTTTAATTTAAAAATCACTTTATTTGTGCGGAACAATCTATATCAGCACAATATTTGACTGATTTCTCGATTTTCTTTTGTTATAAACTTATAACTTAGTTTTTTATAATTAAGATATCGAGTGTTTGTTTCGCCTTTTCATCCTTGTGTTGCAAGGGGCTGTGTGCAGATGCTATGGTAGTAAGCGTAGGTGATGTCTGTGGTGGAATATGATACACGGAAGGTCATCCGTGATGTATAAAAATCTTTTCATTTGTTTATATTTTATTCTTTATTGTATATGTAAGACAACTGCGGCGGAGTTAACGTATCCCCCACATGGGCCTTTAGTAAAGTGTTCGTTTTTGTAAGTATATTGAATTGGGCTGTCCGCAATTTCTTTTCCTTTGTAGGTTAAGTTTGTGAGTTCCGTTCTTAGATGTATAATAAACACACATTTGACGATGACAATTCATTTCGTGAAATATGTAGCGTCGATTAATACTGGTGTGGAGTATTACGGGTTATGGATAGTGAATCAAGCGGGTAAGAATATTTTATCCTCTTCTGTCACTGCACAGCCTGTTTTATTATAAATTCGATAAGTAACTTGTATGAAGGAACTAGACTAGACAGTGTTTTGTTGCACAGAACTCATAATTTTAATTTCGGCCCCCCCCCCCCCCATTTACCATTTAGAAGATGGGGAAATGTAGAAACATTCCAAAAATTAAATGCCCAACGGTTCATACGCATTTCACTCTTGCAGGGTTATCAATTGTGGTCTTCTGGGTTGTAATGTAATGACAAAGGAGAGGGAAACTACATATAATTTGGGATTTCTGACACAAACTGCAAGGAGGACCACCACATGTCAAGCACAAAAGTGGCTTCACTCTGTGGTTGCTGTTTAAAATCAATACCTTTTCCACAACTGTTACTGAAGCCATGAGATTAATATTCTTAGCTTGGTTATTATTATTGTTGGTGTTATCAGCAAGTCCACGTAACTACCAATGTCTTCTTTATTTCACAGACCATTGGAATTCATTGATTGTGACCCTCTAATAGATCATAAGGGTAATAAAACTGCAAAGGAAGAAGATGGTGGTTATGGCTGTGTTAAGGTAAAATAGCTCATACTGTTTCAGTCTTTACTGTCAAACAGAAACAGGTGACATTGGAATCAGCTTCTGTGAAGATAATTATTCCTTTCTCCCCATGTTTCCATTGTACTTATTTTCCCAAATTTCTGTGTGTCTAACATTACATTAGCCACATTGCTGTTAAATCAGTAATATTATTGAATTCAGGCAATTTAATGAATTAAAATGGCAAACAACCTAAAACAACTGGAAAAATTTAACCATTGGAAAGTAAAATCTCTAATACTGAATATAGTACTAAATTTTATGACATGTTCATAAAGCAAAACTGAGGAATGATACATGAATGTGTGTGCAATAGTAACAAATGCAACAGTGTAAATAATGATTCCATTGCAAGATCACTCTTGAAATTTGGAGAAAGAAATTGCAATTTTTGTTTATAAAATTATTGTACTTGTGTGTGGTACTACATTTCACAAGATTTATATTCAGATTTTTGAGATAACATTAAAATTTCACTGTGCAAAATAACTCTGAATATGATGTTTATATATGAGTACTTTTTCTCACCCTAGTTTGGTGGATATAGATATGAAGATGTTGAAAAAGGAAAGAGAAACTGCACAGTACTACAAGACATAGAATGTGAAGGTGAAAGAACTTTTGGACGGGATGGCTTTCCCTGTATCAAGTAAGTGTTTTTATATTGTTGGGTAACTTTTATACAAAGCAAAATAAAATAAAAGTTTCTGTGGAGTTGGATCCCTTCATTTGTCAACATATGATGTACTTGCAGCAGTACTACTGATGAGTCAATTCTTTAATTACATTTGTAAGGACTTATGAGGTTACCTCAAGACTTTGTGATCAGTTCTGAAACATTACTTTACATATTTTTCCAAACATGTTTTTGATACTGTTGTTACATTGTGTCGAATGCCTTCAAGTATTTAGAGATGAGACTCCCTGAGGAAGCCTTGGTTTTGTGAACATAAGTCATGCGGGGCGAATCAAGTCTGTAGAATGTGCTAAAACTGTGTTTGCTTTTGGCCAACTGTTGCCTTTCTGAAAGTTCACTTGGAAGACATGTTATGATGCAGAATTCACTTTTCCAGCCAGAGATTAGGTCTCTTTGGTATATTGCAGAACTTTGGGAGAGAATGTTAGTTTGTTTTGGAGGAAAATCTTCAAAATTGATAATTATATCGATACTAATTAAAACTGAACACCATGTTTTTGATGTTGGATTCTTACATTGTTTTCTTTCTCCCAGTTTCAGCAATTTTGGCATTTTGTTTCTCTATCACATTGGAAGATCATGTCACTTTTTTCTTCTTGCTGCTGAGATGTTTCACTGCGAGTTTGGCTAATTTTCAGATCTGTTAGTTCTACAATCATCTGTACATCAGATTACAGTAATTTCTCATTTCATATGTTGAGCAGTGCTAAGGGCTAACAGGACCTCCAAATATCATACCTTTGTTGAATATGTGTATCTAATCGCTGATAATTACTGTTACAGGTATAGTGGTCACTACTTTGCTAACACCCTCATCTACAGTATTTTATTAAGTTTCTTAGGTATGGACAGATTTTGTTTGGGGCAAACAGGAACAGCTGTTGGAAAACTATTCACTTTAGGTGGTGTTGGAATTTGGTGGATTGTTGATATAATATTGTTAGTGACAAATGGATTACAACCAGAAGATGGAAGCAACTGGAATCCATATGTATAAGTGACTTTGGATTTTATACTATATGCAGAACATTTTACATTACTGATGTGAAATATTATGAAACCAGTGTGGCCCAGGGTTCATAATCAACATCTCATCTACTGATTACAAGGACTGAGGTTATGTGATTATAATAAAACACTATTTGATGCTTAACACCTTTACACAAAAATATATTTCACCCTGCGGTTCACCATCCAAAATACATTATTTTACTTCAGTGCTGTCCAAAATATCAATTGTGCAATCAATATAAATTATCTCTCTTCCTCAACCATCCAACATCATTTTAACAGTAATAAACATTGCATCCATCCCACAGGCCTTCACAACCAGAACATTTCTAGGCTGAGATCTCTAATGGTGTTGAACGATGCCCAATATTCTAGTTACAAGACAAACATCACAGGGAATAAATCTGGCATATTACAGGAACTAGCACTTAATGTCTCACATAAAGTCAATTGAAATATATATTATTCTCCTTAACAAAATGGTATAAAAATGGAAAATTCATTTGAAATATCATTCAAAACAAAGGCAAAAATAAAATGCATGTAACTAGTATATAATGGATTACATACAGATAACACTGAAAACATGACTCAACTTAACTTACATTCTTAGATAGAAAATGTCATGGAATGTACATAATGGAGGTTTCACACTATGCTGTTCTAATAGTTATTGGACATCATGGTTATTAATGCATCATACATACATACATACATAAGAACAGTGACATTTTATTTTGGAGTATTTTCAGACTTACTAATAGCTAAACATATTCAATTTAATAACTGCATAGTAAATAATTTCCCCAAGCACCAATTAAAAAACACAAAGCATTTATGAACAAATTATATATACATATAATATATATAGAAATTCCTTCATATTCTTGGACCCTACATAGTAGATTCAGCACCAGAAACTTTTATAAATGGAAGCATTTGTTTCCATTTAGACCAATAATAGTTCCGTGGTGTAATTCTTTGTCACTAGATGCACAAGGCTGCCATTTGGGGGACGTTCTTCTCCTCTGCTCCACCGAAGAAATAATCTGGAATTATTGCTTAAGCTTTAGTAGGCATATTATGTTATTAAGTTACAATGCAACCACAAGGATCAACAAGATTAGGAAAAATGCTCAGTGACAGGGACGTGTAAAATCTGATAATGGATGAACTACATAACCTTCAAGTCCTTCTCCTGACTTCTAATTATGTATATCACAATATGACATTACATTTTTAATCAGTAATGTGGCTAGAGTAATATTAATTGTTGAAGTGGTTATCATGGTGATATGTGACAATATAGTTTTAGGGGTACAGATTTGTAAAAAATCGCTACTTACATTCTTGAAATATGGCAAAATGTTAAAATAAATTATTAGTTATAGGTGAATAGCTTCCCAGTCTACCCCTTACTGTACTTTGTCAGAATTCAAATTGTACAGTGCTAAGTAACTTCTAAAGTAAAAAACAAACTTTATATGTTGCAGCAGCCTTTGTTTTTACTAATTTCTTGCTGCTGCTCTGTACTTACTCTGCTACAAATTCAAGTGGTGTCCAGGTTGAGAAGTCTGCATTTGGCATCCATTTGCGATTCATTGGCGTGTCGAGGGTCACTGGAAGGATAGCAACTGACAGAGAGTTTGGTGGAAGTCCACTATTATCTGCAGCTAAGGACTTTGTGAGCTGGTGAACAGCTGCCTTTGCCATTCCATATCCAATCATACCTGCAGTTGGTAAAAAGAAGCAGTGAAATATGTAATTGACCACCGTTTGTACTTCAGCCACTTCCAAACATGACAGTTTTACACAAGCACTATGTAAGTGTATCAGTTTATATAATATATATGTACATTTTACAGTATGAGCACAAAACTGAAATTTGGGCATGGAAGACAGCTGACAACATTAAAAAAAGCAGGCTGAAATATAATGTACTTGTGTATAATTGAAATCAGTAACTCTGGTCTGACTTCATCTAACATACATTTTTATACCATTTCTACTACACACAAGTGATTAAACATTTGAAGATAACTGTACTAGTTTGTTGCACTGTGTAGTCTGGTAGAAGTTTACTGATGCTTCAGAGATGAAGCATCAGTAAACTTATACCAGACTATATAGAACAGCCCAGAAGACCGCTATCTTCATACTCGCTACTGTGAGAACCTGACATGTTCCTTGCTTTCAGGCACAGTTTCCAGTCTTTTTTTGATTGTAAAGAAGTAATTTATATAGTAATTCTGCTGTAATCTTTGGGCCACCCTGTTGTTATACATAAAAAAACTGTTAGTTGTAACATGCCACTCCCCTTCTGCTCCCTGTAACCTATCAGGCAGATTATAGCACGTATAAAAACTGGAATATTAGGTTCCTAGTTACTTGAAGTAAGGCTTGTTCACTCTTTGTGTAAAGTACTATCTTGTGTTTCCTAATGCTTGATATGATGTTTTAGATTATTAATTGGTAGTCAGGAAGAAGGGTTTTAAATGCATACAAACTGATTAATTTAAGCCCTTATTACTGAGCATCAAAGATTTAAAAACTTAAAACATATTTTACACATGCATAAAAAATTAATTTTAGGTGAAAAAATGAGGACACATGACTTCTGGTTAAGAAAATGGTTAAATGCCATAAACATGGGGGGAAGCTGCATGTTCCAAACATTTTTACAACACTATATATCAATGATTAACAAAGAAACTTCAAACTGTGTAAAAAGTACATTTTGTATTAGCTGGGTATGAAAAGCCTCATTATACCAGGAGTTGGTCCAAGTGCTGGTTTGGCACCTGGCAGGGACACCAACCCACCGTCCTTCAGAAACTGTGCTGCAATTGAAGCTGCAATGGTAGAACTCCAAACGCTCTGGCGCCACATCAAATCAGCATTCTTTACCAGCTCTGAAATGTTTTTGGCAAGCTCTGATTAATAATTAATTCGAATCAAACTACATAAGTTTATTTAAGCAGTCAAATAAATATTGAGGAATTACCTTTTGATGCAGCATTTCCACCAGCCCATCCTCCAGCAACACAAATAACGGCATCAATTTTTTCTCCATGCAATAAAGCTCCAACCTGCGTCACTACGTTTACTTCCTAAAATAAACATATTTGCTGCTGTCATATGTTAACATGATACAAGGGCTCAAACATGATGAAATAAAGGTGAAAGTATGGGTACAGATGTCAAATGGCTAATAAATAAGGAATTATCGGACCAACATGGCATGATCATCCTACTAATTTCTTGAAAACACTTGTCATTTCAGGGTTATGAGAGAGACAAACAAATGGATATAAAAGTTCCATAAATCCTTTTCCTACCCAGAAAATGTAAGACTGAACATGTTGATTATATGAAAAACAATAAAATATGACATGAAATTTCACTCGAGTTTTTCAGAGGTGAAAGGCTATATGAGTCACAGTACAAATTACAACATGAAAGTAAACAAAAAAGAAAATAATAAGAGAATGCCAATAAATTGAAAGCATTTAATATTTTTATGTAGGATATTACAATTTAAAACAACAATGTTGTAAGGTAAAACATGTCAGAAGGATAAAGATAACTCAGCATTTACTAAAGTATAAGGAGGTTCCTAAATACCTGTTCAACCCAGTTCTCATCATGCTTGACAAGTATGTTTGCATCTGCTTGATCATTTGCTTTAAGATCAATTGAAGCCACCCACTGAAACAGGGATAAATGAAAATTCTATTGCACTTTACATTATCAACATATACATACATCTGTGTATAACAGAAACTGTGCGCATGTGTTTTACATGAAAAATAATGCAGTTACTGTACACAATAACCGATGTTGATATTTTACAGACTGGAACATTTCTCCCTTTTGCAGACATTTTGCTAATTTTCAATACTGTAGATATTATGAAAAGTAATAAATATGGGGTACAAAGCAACTAAAAAAAAACGTACCTACAAGTCCATACAGTGTTATAAAGCAAACTATGGTTTAAGATCTACCAAATTCACAACTTGCAAGAAATTTACTATTACAGCATATTTTAGAGATATTGGTATTTCCCATGCATGTCTGACTAATGGAAAGCACAAAGACCACTGCAGATAATGTGATCTGTCCCCAAATATTCTTTGCAAATTATATAAACTTTATGGTTAAAAATAATTTTATCATAAAAGAGGTCAATTTTGGACAGTACAATCATTCTCACACATATACATATATTCAGAAAAATATAAACTTTGTTAATTCCTCTGTAGAAACAAAATTATCAACAGACCACCCAAAGACAATACAAATAACACACACACACCTCACAATTTAAAACAGAGATCTCCTTTCCCTGGAATAAATACGTGAACCACCAAGTTTGGTTGTTTTGTAAACAGTATATCTTACCAACATGGAGAACTTACCATTCAATATTATAGTATGGAAGTAATTTAAAATAAAGTACATTTAATAGTGATTTCCAAATTATAGAGAAAAACTTGTTTAAATTAAAACTACGATAAAAAAACAAAGCTACTGTGGACCCTTCACATATATAATCACTATCTAACTGCATAGCTGTAAAAACTGGTATTAGGATACATCCTCGTTTGAGTCTGATGAAAGGAATCTTGAGTCTAAAATGTATTACAGGCTACGATTATACTGTTTAACATTATTTACACTTAATCTTAAAATTCACTGGCTACATTTATACAAAAAGTAGCCATAATCAGCCCAATATTTACATCATGGAACAAAATGTCATTCTCATTGCGCTGTTTCCTACAAGGTCATTTATATTGTTAACTGTATCAATACTACGAACATTTCATTTATCGACCATTTTTGGCGAAATTAGTCAATTCCGCTACTCTGCTTTAGCATCTCCCCTTGTCACCTTCCTCGCACACCCAGTCAGGGGTGAAATAATCAAAACCCACTCTAACTAAATTGTCAGAAACACAATATATAAGTTTTTTTCCTTGTAGACTCTGTACTGGATGTGATCCATTTTTTACCACTGCCAAAATAACTGAAGGACAGTTTATAATCCTGCCGACTTTCACCACTCAGTAGGCTTCGTAGTATCCTACTGTATATATGTAATTATGCTGTTATAGTGCCTGTTTTACAAAGAAAAATGTAATTATATCATAAATACCCAATTTTGTGCCTTAAAGTGTGCCACACATGCAGCACCCAACGCTCCTCGTCCTCCGTAAATGAATACGCGACCCAAGACACCGGCCATGTTTATTTGCTGTAAGCGAGGAATGACGGGAAAGCAGAAATTGTGACGTCATTATGGCCTAGTTGGGTTAGGTTTAGTGATAAAGTGTATTGTAAATTTTGGTGAATGGGAATGTATTGAGCGAAAGAAGTTGACATCATTACCCAATATCGATACTAGAGAATTTGTTGAAAACAACAGAAACAATAATAAGATCGGAGTTTCCGTGTACTCTCTGAAATGTCTCGACATGAAGGTGAGTGCTATTACAGGTCAGAGAATAGGCTACGTTCTTGCCTGGGATTAGGCTACACGTCCAGTAAGATTTATCTGAGGAAATGCTGCTCTAATCATGCTCGAGATTTCAGCTGTTAACAGTTTTGGTAATGGCATAATGAATATAAGTATAACATAACTTCAAATACATACAGGAGTTAGTACGCAGAACGTATTATAATAGCATCAAGGTAGCTTATACCGATTAGGCCATATCTAGAGAAATTCCACAACTCCAGTGTTAATAAGTCATATATAAAACAAAACAATGAACACACAACATTTATGAGAACTACAGGTGTTTCGAAAGATGTTCATATATTGTGGACAAGAATAATTGAAAGTGAAGGAAAATGGCCATTTCTGTTCAAGGTTTGGGAAATATTGTATGCTATGTTTTTTATGTGCTAACTGTGGGTCGTTATTGAAGGGCGAAAATGTGTTGCAGTAATGCAGGTATTTTATTTTCCCAACTCAAGAAGTTCTACGTTTGTTTCAGATCAGTTTTGAATTTTACCCCATGTAGTTACTGATTTGTCACCAATAATAACATTTCATTTTTATGTCAGTAGATGTTCTTAGAAATAATAATTTACATGGTATTGGTAAAAATGTGTGGAAGAACTTTACAATATCTTGCCATTTATACAATATACCTATTTGCCAAACAAGGATTAGGCTTAAGACCCAGTCTTATTAAATGTTTTATGTTCTTACTATCTGGCTTTGACTGTGGTGAGTACCCTTTGAGGGCAAGGGTCAACCAAGTTGTTTTTTGAGGACATCAAACAAGGTATGAGTCTGTGTCTTGAAACTTCATTATTCTAATCTCATTTGTATGAAACCTGTCAAGGCTGCTATTGCTTCTGCAATAATAGCACAGATCAAAAGCTGATGTATTCTATTTCATTTCAGTCTCCCTCTCTCCCTTTTTTTTCTCCCCTTTGAACTTCCCTAATGTTTTATGCTTGAACAAAGTTGAAAAGCAATAGTGATATCTCTCTTTCTGTCCAAACTGAAAAGGAAGTGTATGAGACAAATGTTTACCAATATGAACTTCACCATGTGTTTTAGTTTAACACCTGGATTAGCCTAACTGGTTTCTTGAGTATCCAAAATTCATTGATAGTATTGTACAATACTTCTTTCTTGAGAATAACATGTATTGCTGTACTGTACTGAATGTTATATTTACTCCCAAAAATATTACTGTGAATTGTGTTTTTAATCATTTTGGGTTTATTTAAGTGAACATTTAAGATTGTAGTATATTAGCCTTTATAAAATCACCATATATAAACTTCAAAATCATGTAGTTGTTCACAATTTGGGCCAACTAGAAGTAACAGAAGTATAGTGGATGGTCATTTTTTTCATTGGGTTGAAATTAATGATGTGTAGTCACATTATGCTTGAAACTGGATGAAAGAAAAGAGTTCCTTGCATTCAGCATGACAATAATATTTTAATTGTTTTGAGAATATAAATGGTGACTCACCAATTAAGATGGTTGTTGTTTTGACCGACCTCTCTGTCACCTGTTGAGGCTTTTGTGGTAAAGATGCATGATTTGATATGGGAAAATAATCTGGCTGTTACTAGAGTTGTAAAGATATGGGTATCTTAACAGTTCATGCCAGCTGATATTTGCTGAAGATTGAGACATGTGTTATTTTTCTGTTACTGTGCTATTATTATTCTACCTTATTCAGTAAATATGGTTTTATGAAGTATCTTTATGATGTATTTCATTTTAATTTGTAAATTATTATACCTATATTGAGAGATTCTTCCAGTTATTATTATTTTTTTGTTGCAATGAAAGCAATTGAAACCAATGCAGGTTTCAGCAGGCTGTATGCATATGCCAATGCTTGCATAGTACTACACATAAGTAACAGGAAGGAATAAACTCTGTATCCAATAAGGTTTAAAGACAAACATGGTATGTGATCATATTATACTTAAGCTTCATGTTGTGGAGCTATTAGGATTTTAATTGGTTAACTCTGAAAATAAAAGATATACTAGTGATGTCTGAAATTGGCAAAATTTTGCTGTAAAACATGTCACAGCAAGAGTTAATTTTATGTGAAATAAGTAATGTGTCAAGGGAACAAGTTATTTATTGTAAATTGTTCAGTGAAGATGGTAAATAAATTAGAATCTCAAAATATTTGTTCTGCAGAGACATATAGATCTAATTTTATGTTTATCTGTTTTAGGTGTTAGCTGTGATTCATGTTTGAAGGGAAATTTCCGTGGGCGGCGCTATAAGTGCCTCATTTGCTATGATTATGATTTATGTGCATTGTGCTACGAAGCAGGAGCTACAACTACCCGTCACACAACGGAGCATCCAATGCAGTGCATTCTTACGAGGTCTGATTTTGGTAAGTATGATAGTTATGTTTGGCATGTTGTGATTTTATGTCTGTCTAAATATTAGCAACCAAGATTTCATTTATACACACTGTTATCTTGACATTGGAAAACTTGTGGTAACATGTCTGACTAGCATTCTGGATGTTCTCAGTTAAAATTTAGACTGATATTTATTTTGCTTTCTCCAGTGTCTGTAGGCATTTTCAAGTAGTTCACAATATCACTTCCATCATTCATAATTGTTTTACACACTGTCTCTCCTTTTTATAGACAACTGTTATTTCTGTTTTCAAGAATTTGTTATGTTATTTGTTCTTATGACTTCAGTTAACTGCTATAGTTTGCTAATTGTTGATGAATGTGAATTACTGAATATCAAGATAGGTTGTCATCCACTCTCAGTATTTTCATGCAGATATTAATGAAAATTGAGCAGTCAGTATCTCTAATAATATCAGTGTCTGAGTTCTAAATGTGTATTCTGAAGCATGGACATGCATGCACAATTACCTAATAGGGTTTTCAAGAATGAATTCTGAATTGATTACATTTTGATAGTTTTCCAAAGTGATAAGTTTCAACATTAATGTAACATGCATGTTTTATATAGATCTGTATTATGGAGGAGAAGCATTAACGGTGGAGCAACCACAAGCCTTCACATGTCCGTACTGTGGCAAAATGGGATTTACTGAATTAACCTTACAGGAGCACGTCACATCAGAGCATTCAGAGACATCATTTGAAGTTGTAAGTTCTTGCTTTTCATATGCCTCTGTTCTCAATTTTGATTTGTCCAGATGAGGTTGTTAGTGACTAATTTTAATATAACTGGTGGTGATTTGGTAGTAAGAGCACAAAAAGTATCATGAGCAGATTTGAAACTGAAGGAAGGGCCAGAGTGCTGTGTTTGTTTCTGCAATTTTGGCATTGTCTTTCCATTTTTCTCGGGTAAGAAAGTGACAGTGTTGCTAAGATAACAGAGTTGCCACATTGCACTTACATCGGATACTATGATTATTTTACTGTGTATTTAAAAATGATTATGCCGACTATTGCTTGGTATTGTTTTCTTCCTATGTTAACAACTATGACATGTTGATGCACCATTTTCCACTAAACTACTCAATCTTTTTAACTGTAGCAACACTGTAATTACAAAGTGATAGCAGAAAGGAGAAACAGTGGCTTAGCAAAGGGGTAAGATGTTTTTTGTGAAAGCAATGGTGAAAGTGCAATCTGTGCTTATAGTTTACATATTTTCAGGGTTTTAGTTAATTGGTATAGTTTACAGTGTTGCTAGATGCTGTTGGTAGTGGTGTAGACATGTGGTGTTTAAGGCTGTTATGTTAATTATACTTGGCTTTTGTTCAAAAACATTGTAATGTGTGTCAACATTCTTAATTAAAATCAACTTTTTACTTTTTGTTAATCAGCATTCTTTTTTTGACATAAGAACCAGTCTCTGAAATATCTTCTTGTACTTTTTACTCTATGTTGTGACATACACTTAAGTATTTACATCTCTTAATGCAAGGGATGATTGGAACATTACATGACCAAGTTTGCCTTTTCAGAGTGGGTGTATATTGCTTTTCACTTAATTCTTATTGTTGAGCTCACTAGATGTCTTACCAGATTCCTGTTAGTCTCATGTGGAGCACAAAGAGTGAAGTAATGCATAACATACTCATTCTGCATTAATAAAACAAAGGTATGCAACATTTTGTGTACATTTAAGTGTAGTAGGCACAGAGATGTCCAGAATAATGGAAAATATGTTTAAAGAGGATTTTATCATCTGTAGTTTCATGATTGAGAAAGGTGAGATGAACTTTGTCCACCAAAGAGTCTGATTAAAAGTAGTATGAAATTTGGTTAATAGAAGTTGAAAAGTGAGATTTAAGTATTAAGAAGACATGCTTTTTTTAGTTCACTTTTCAGTCTTTTACTTACTGTTGCATAAATGTCCTTTTTTCTTGTGGTAATGTAAAAGACTGTTAGGTTAGTAATTTGGACATACTGTTAATATTGTTGTCAATCACGTTTTACGCACTCAGTAAGCATAAAGAAATGTGACTTTTGTTTTCTAGGTATGTCCAGTATGTGCATCTTTGCCCGGTGGAGATCCAAACTTGGTGACGGATGACTTTGCAGGTCATCTTACAGTAGAGCATCGCAGTGGGCCACGCGACCTGATATCCTTCCTCATATCCTCTACAATGCAACTTGCCCAACACAAACTATTTATAGATTATGATACCTCGTTGCTACATTTGTATAGCAGATGTACATGTTGCCAGGTTTGAATATATATTTTTATGTTTAATTGTACAGTGAATTCTTATTTTTAACAAACTTCAATTGAAGAAAGCTTTTAATTTCATAATATTGTTTAGCATAACTGCAAAAGTTATGTTTGAACAGTGTTACATAATTTCACATTTACAAGTTTCATTACAATGTGCATTTCAGTGTAAGGAGAACAAAAATCGAAGACAATTGAAACCAGAAATATTAGTTCCAGAAATATGGAAAGTAACATGGAGAGAATTATATAACAAAGAGCTTGATATATTTGTTTATTGTACTTAAGGCAATTGTATAGGAGGGTCAGCTATGTGCGAAACATGAATATAGTACATAAAGAATTAGAAAACATCTTCAAAAGAGAGTGCTTCAGACAATGAAATGTGGATGGGAGATTGATTTTAGTTTGGGAGGTGGGTTATAAGTTGTGGAACTGTGGACTTACCTGTACTTACTCAAGATAGAAGACCATGTGGTGTGCTGATGTGGTAAACCTTTTGATTTGTTAAGATGAGGTAAGTTCTGCAGAAAGTCTGTTAGTTAGCAGTTCGGACTCCGCTAAGTTTTGAGATCATTTCGCACACTCTTCATGCTGAGCTAAAAATAAAATAAGGTTAAGATGTTGCCATGCCAGTCTGTTCTTTCTTTATTTTCTGTTCCTCACAAAATTAATTGTAATAGGGATTTTTCAGACGAGTTAAAATAGCATAAGGTGCCCAGAAGTTTGTTAAAACTAGAATTTAATGTACATAGGAGTCTTACTATATTTATGCAGTTCCAAGGTACTAAAGGGCATTGAAATAGAGTAACAAATTGTTTTGAATGTGTTGCACTATGTTAAGAATATAAATCTCTAGAGAGTATAAAATGGGCCATAAGAGAAACTATTTAATTTACTGACATTTCAAGATCTTCAATTTATGTGAAAGGGATAGCCTCTACAATACAGTTAATGTATAGTTCATTTCTTCATGTAAGAGGAAATTTTCCATCTTGTTTGGTAATTACATTAGAAGGGCCTTTTCCATAATGTTGTGTATTTTCCATGCTCTTAAGTTGTGGTCTGTAATGATCCTGGATAGAACTGAAGTAAAATGCTGAAACAAGGGAAAACAGGATTCCTTACATTTTTACTTCTGTTGGTTTCTGGAATTGAATGAATTTAATTTGAAATAACAGTTTTCTAACAAAAAAAGTGCAGTTGATAATTTATGAAATCTGATCTTTTCATGACAATAAAACGCAGCAAGTCTTCTTGCGTGTACAACCACATTGATTCTACTTTTGAATCTTATGTGTTTGAGAATCTCTGACTCCATCATCAAGGACTGGTATGATCAGTGACAAAACTGGAGATACATTTACATTAAATATTTTGGTTGTTCAACATATTGTGCTGTGTTTAGATGGGGTACAGTATAGACTTTTAACTATTAAATTTATTAAATAGCTTCAGTAAATGTAAAAATAAAAGATACTTGAAATTCAAGGAAAGTGCTTTGGATTTGTATAATATGGTACATAACAGAGTAAAGAAAATTATTAAAATTTGTTGTGTTATGGAAAATTGATTGTTCCTGTGGGCTTTGCTGTTGCTTTTCATCTTGTACTTTTGCCATATATTTAAAGTCAGACTTTTGTCAGTATTTACATAATTGTTGCCCTCTAATTTTTTATTGTTTATTTTCTAAAGATTTTGCTTCATTTTGCATATTGAAATTCCTGTAGCTTGTGTTGGGTATATTTTTTGTATGTTTTTTTAGGTCTGTGCACATATCAGTTTGCTTTGTGTCTACAGGTTTATTGCTTTGTAAGTGTTTATGTATGGTAAACTCTCATTTTAATGAATGTGACTATAAAATAATTTTTTCCAAATATTTTGACATTGTTTTGGACTTGTAATTGAAGCACTGGCAAAAATGTTGAAACTTTTATTACTTTAATCCAGTAAGGATTCTGTATAATTACTTCCCAGCGCAGCAATTATTTAAATGTTTGGTTTGTGGTTGCTCTGTGGGCAGTAGAGGTTGACAATTATTGTGTGCTTTGAGTGTCATGTACTATGATTGCTGTCTGCCATTTAACTTCTTGTATTGTTTTCTTTAATTTTCTGATCACCGTGCTTTAACTTTCTTAGTTACAATTCTGCACAACTTCTTTCCTACATCTTCACAAAGTAGAAGGATTGTTATTTTTTCTGAGGCTGTCTCTCCAACAGGGATATCTTTTGTACTTGATTTTTGAAGTAGAAGACAGCAATGTCCAGTGATTGTCTCTCCAAGAGGAACATTTTCTTGTCTTTAAGTTACACCTTTGAATGAAGTGTCCATAAATGTAATTAAAATGTCGCAGCAGTTTTCCAAAATGAAGGCAGGTGCAGGTGGAGACCTCTGTGGGAAGGATATTACATTTAATCATTAAATAATACTCTGCCAAAATTCATTGCATTCTTCAGTTAAGTTGAATTATTTTCAGAGTAATGAACTTCAAAATAACAAACAGAATGTAGTCTGTAGTTTGTGACAGAGAGAGCTTACCCTAAGTGGTTCTTGTTGCATGACTGTCTTATATTAATACTCGTGTTGTGTTGCTTTTGTGTATGTATGCTGGCAGTTGAATATGCGTTATAGTAGAAGGAATTTTTTTTTGTGGTAGTTTATTTTGGTTTTGTATCTTCATTGCAGATGTACTTATGTGTACATAGTTTGTATCAGATGGTTCAAAGTAAAATTTAAACTGAACTTGCTTTGTTAACTTTTGTTCTATTGCTTCTCATTTTGCATGTAATAAATGTGGCTCTATTTGCTATTAACTGCTTTTCCATCTGTAATCTAGACAGTTTCATTTAGTTGTAGCTTATGTGTGGATTGTGTAATAATTATGTTATGAAACCATCTTATTCAGTTGTTAAAGAATGAAACAGTAGGTTAGATAATTTCATAAAATAAATTTAATTTCAGTCTTCAAATCATATCAGAGAACTGGAGCTGAACTTCTTGTTTGCACAAATTTTAGGAAATAAATTCGGTTATTATGAGTTCCAAAATGTGTGATCTTCTGGCTTGTGACTCCATAGTCTTCTAGGTGGATACCAACATTTTGGAGAACCAAAGTGCTTGTACATCTTTAGGACTTATGCCCTGAGGTGATATGTTTCATCAAAACATTTGTAACAATCTAGTGTTATAAACCAGATAACCACAATCTTCATGTACATTTTATAGCTTTCACATGCCAGTGTTTTTACACTTTTTCCTTCATCCATATTTAACACTTGAAAAATTAGGAAACGGGGGGATATATTGTATATAACCAGTGCTGTTGAAAAAGCATTGTTAAATAAACTAAGAATCAAGTAGCCAGTCATTAACTTAAAGGATTTAAGTTGCTGTACATAGGTGGGTGATTCAGTATGGGCAATTTACCAAAATGGAATTGCATCATTGTTTGTCACACACTTTTCCATATAGAAGTTTAGAACTTTTGATTATCCTTAACGTAATCTTTACGATGAACCAGCTGGATCAAGACATGGTGTTCGTAGAATACCGCATGCATCACGGGGAGTGGGTGGGTCCCGAGCTAGGCGATCTAACATGCATTTCAGGTAAGATTTTAATCATTAGAATGAAGATTGGATTAAAGTGGCTTCATGCAGGATCTGGTGGTGAAAATTTTATGAGACTGGTGAAAATTAGGTTTGATACTAAAGAATTTTGTAAATTTGTTCAAGTTCTTATAATTGGCTCTTTAAAGATTCTCTATTAGGGAGTTGGTGGTGTTGGTCATATTTTTTTTAGTAGTTATTGCATTAACAGACTAAGTAATTAATTCCAATTACAAGATATACTGTTATACATAATGTCTGTTAAGTCTGTTTATTTGTAGCCCAGAATTTCCCACTTGCTGTTATAGAGGTTACAGTCTGAACCCACAATCTGTTAGTAAAATCTGGATATGCCATATGACAGTAGACAGAAATTTCCTCGTAAGAAGTGAAAGTTACTGCAGCTGTTAAAAAACTTAAATTTTGAAATCTGAGTATTTGCTGTTACTACTGTTTCTGGCTTATTCTAAACTGTTATATGCATTATGCCAGAGGTATTCAACCTTTTTTGTTCCCCTACTCCCAGATATAATTTCACTTCAACTTTGTACCCCCAAAGTTGTCGGTGTATAATTCAAGTTACGCATAGTATATAATCTACATCTAAAATAAATTAAATAAATTACATTACTGATACTGAGTTTATCATAAAATAATATATTTTTTAAATTTAACATTCCCCCTAAGATGTCTTTGTGTACCCTCGGGGGTACGTGTACCCAAGGTTGAATACCACTGCATTATGCAACATAGGTGAGGATGTATTCATTGTAAAGATTGGTTTGCAAGCAGATGGTCCATAGCTCTAGCTTGGTGCACATGCAGTGAGTATTATGAAGTGCATGGAAGTGTTTTTTCAAAAGTTTTTGCTGCTGAGAACAAAGTTAAGTGAAAAAGGTGATTTTTAAAAGCTCTGCTCTGCAGCATCACAGTACATTTTATTAATGAGAGAAAATTATAGTAGAATTTAATGAAATTGAAATTGGTGTTTTCTGGAAATAATTGCATTGACTACTACTGATGAGTTTTGTATTATTTGTTTGTTGAGATGCATGAAATTGAAGGTTTTCTAACAGCCATGGTGCTCATGCCAGGCTTTGGAAATAAATGTGGAAAATACACCAATGTAACAGCTGCATTGTATAACTTGTTCCAGTGAATGAAGCAGTGAAGAAGAAACGGGTGTTTTTTAAACCCATTTTGCACACTGAACTTGAGTCATTTCGAATTTGTAAGGAATTCTTCTCTTCATATTAATTTTCCATTAAAAATTAATTGATTATATGTGACTATTTCAGTGACTTCTGAAAGACAGTGTTATGTGGTTTTCTAGTTCCTCAGGTGGTTTGTCTTCATTGTCTCCATCAAGTCGTGAGAGTGTAGATCCAATAGCAGAGCTGCTGTCTCAGTTGTCAGGGGTACGAAGGTCTGCAGGTGGTCAGGGTTCTACTCCATCTCAGCTCCAACAGCTCCAAATGCAGCTCCAACTTGAGAGACAGCAGGTGAGGGTATGGACAAATCATTTCTTTTTCATGAATAGCATACTAGTCATTCAGTTCAGATGCTAGTGCAGACCTTTCTCTGCCATTCTTCTAAAAATGTACACTGAATTTTAGTGAAGTTTCTATGTATGACTTCATTTTATATGTTTCATTCATACATTAGTTTTGTTTTCTGTGCATTTGTAGGCTGAGAGTGTTTGAGGACAGGGTGCAGAACTCAGAGAGGATGTAACATGAGGATAGAGAAAATTGCATAATGAGAGTTTTTTTTTTGGGGGGGGGGTTGTATCAAAATTGATTTGTTGTGAAATAGAGTTGCATGTTTATCTGCAATACCCCTAGCATCTATGCCTTAGTCTTTGGAGTGGCCTCTTTGGGTTTTCAAATCAAAATTTGTACATATTTCTCATCTCTCTTATGTGTGTGTGCTCTACTTATCATTTTTTGGAGTTGTCATCCTAATAAAATGGAGTAACTACATGTGTATATTAAGCAAAGAAAGAATTTAGTCTGTAAGTCCTTTTAATCATGTCTCATATTGTGTTGAGTTCAGTTGGGATTGTGTTTACATCAGGAGACAAAGTTGCCTTTGTGTCTTATAGATGCAGTTTCATGACTATTAATTTAGTCTGTCCTAAAATTAGTGAATTATAACAGCACAGTTTCAAATTATCAACTGGTGGGGGTAATTTGATCTGAAGGGCTGTAAACATGCAATGTAGCCTAGAAATATAGTGTGACACCATTGTTTTCTGCAGTTCTAGGGTTCAGAAACAAAACAGTTTTGGGCAGTGGTAATGTTAAAAAAACATGTCATGTTCATATGACGATGTTTGTATTACTTCCTGTGAGTGAGTGTTATTACAGGTAAATAATTATTCTTCAACTTTACATGCTAGTATTTCATATGCATCATTACAATGATAGAGTGCCACAGACCAAAACATCTTTACATAACAGAAACTGAAACATCGCTTTCAAGTAAATGATTGAATAAATAAATGATTGTACTATGTGTATATGATGACTCTAGTTCATGTAAGTAATCACTAAGACTTTACAATAAAATTATTTCTTTAAATAATGGAGTCTTCCATGTAGAATGATTTTAAAAGAATACTATGTAAAACAAAGGAGTGGCCAACAAGTCCTCACTGGCAGTTATGAGAAGTGATGGAAGTAGATTGTAATGGATTTGAGTTCACATCTTTTCATGCATGGGGTTTACAAAGTAGGATATTCAGTTAAAGCCTTTCCTATTTTAATTCTAGTCTTATATTTATGTTTTCACCGTATCATAATATATAAAGCTTCAGAGACCAAGTCATGGCACTGTAAACATTACTTCTGTTGTGATGGGAATTTGGTCAGTTTAGGGAAACAGTTCACAGTGGGACAACCATTATATCTGATTCTGGAGAAATGCTTGCATAAAGCTGGATATATTAGATTTGAGTTAATTATCATGTTCTGAATTTGGTTTGTTAAGGTGACTTTAAAGTCATTTAACATACAACCTTTTCTTGTGTGCAGCTGAACTCGTGCTTGTCTTCTGTATACTTTCAGGCAGCACGCCAGCAGCTGGAACGTTTGCCCAGGCGTCAGACTCAGACAGCTTCCTCTGCCAACTCAGCAGGTGCTGGGACTGCGACTGCAGCTACAGCAGCCACCACAGCCGTCCCTCTTGATGCCAGCTCGAGCCAAGCGGCACAGAGTAATTCTCAGTTCCTTCTGTCAAGGTGAGGTTTAGTTAAATGTAATAAGAAGAATGGCAATGAAAGTTCAGCTTTCTCTTTCTTAGTTTAGTTACGTTATTTAATTAGAAGAGGAGCCGGTATAGCTCAGGTAATATAGTATCTGGCTACATACTGGATGACTGGGGTTCAATCCCCAATGGAGGCAGAGGATTTTCCTGTAGCCTCTGCATCCAGACCGGTTCTGGGGCCCACCCAGCCTTCTATCCAATGGGAACTGGGGTCCTTTCCCAGGGGTAAAGAATTCCTGGGGCGCGATGCTGACCACTCACCCCCATCTTGTGCCCAGGTCAAGAATGAGTAGGATCTATAATAAATAATAATCTGTGGTGTAATAGCCCCCTGAGAGCCAAAGCCGACTAGCTGGCTGCTGGCCTCATATTCACATGCCTAAGCAGAGATGAACGATCATCCAACCAGATAGGGTGACGTGTGGTCAGCACGACGAACCCCCAGCCATTGCTAGTTTTTATGACTGTATTGCACTACACATTGTAGCTCCCCAATTTCCTCACGATGCTGGGTTGGCACTGGTCCCATACGCCGGTCGAAAATCTCATGAGAAATTTCTTTCCCCGAGACTTCAACCAGAGCGCATTCCGTATCACCAGTCATCATACCTCAGACCGCGTGGCTACGGCGCGGGATGAGTAGGATCTATACATTATTATAATGTGCTTAGAATTGTTACATTGTAATGTTCTTGATTTGCTAATCTTACTAATTTAAACACTCAAATTTACTTTCTTGTATGTTTGTAGGTGCATGGACAGCACTTTAACTGATTTGGAACTACAGTCTGTGGAGCAGGAACGTGCTGATCGTAGCCTGTTTGTTCAGGAGCTAGTGTTGGCCACATTAACTGAAGGAGCTGCCTCTTTGTTGCTGGAAGGGGCATCCCAGGACTGTGCTTCAGGAAGTAGGAAAGAACGTGAGGAGACGGGCTCCCGGTCCAGCCCAGTGAGTGAGGGCAATAGTGATGGTAACTCAGGCTCTTCTCGTGCATCTCCATCAACTAGCGGTGCATCTGGTACAGGGTCGCAGCAGCAGTCCAGCATGCATCAACAGCAACAGAAAGCAGCATCTCTGGTGGTTCCAAAGCGTTCTTCGTCACGCAGCAGTGGAAATTCGGCTGGAGCAACAGGTCTGGCATCGTCACTACCTAGACAACAGATACCTGCCGGGGCATCTTCCTCATCATCACTGGCAACCCAGCAGCAGCCACCGCAACATCATGACCTTCGTGGAGGAATCAGGAGCAATTTTGGGGGAGGGGGTGGTGGAATGTTAACATCACAGCAGCAGCAACAAGTGAGAGTTCTAACTGGTACTGGCACTATACGGGAAGTTGTTCCATCTACACCTGTAGTGGGGGGAGGTTACGGAGGTCGAGGAGGGTCAGTAAGAGGTGGAGCAGGCGCAAGTTCACCGGGTCCTACTCGCAGGAAGCCTGTACGCCCTGTGGAAGGCAGAAACCAATCTACAGAACCACCACCCCCTCACTAACGCCACGCCCAAAATTACTTTCTAGTCCCATCTCTTAGAAGTTAACCCCTCTCCTTAATTTCCCCTTTATCCTTCTCACATTTTCATTTTATGATTTGCAGTCCTTGTATAAACCATCCAGAAGTTGGTGAGACTGATAAAGGGGTAGAAATGTACCCAAGTTACAGATAGAGGGAGGGGGAAAAGTGAATTGATTAAATGGTTTGTTGGGCATATTGTAGAGAGTGTGAATCTTCTGTTGGGCAAGGCTTTGTTTGCTTGCCTCATGATAGCTTGAATATTTATGCTCGCATGTCAGACTGGTGGACTTCTGCGATGAGAATGAAATGTCAACTGCATAAAAGCTGTATTAGGAATTTGTACAGGGGAATTGTATTGTCATGTATGGTTATGTATGTAAGAACTAATTAGCCTTTATGTGTATTAACTGATATATTTAATTAGTATTAAACTTAATTTGACTGTTTATAAGAATGAGAACTGTAGTGTGGTTGAATACATCCTTCAGTCTGACCAACTTTTGTGGCCTCTTGTAAAATAGCTTGTTATTTGTGTGCTGTGTGTGTACTTGAAGTTGGTGAGCGATTTTTCCAGGGTATGAACTGATGCCAGCATGAGCTGTAATGGGAAATGTTCATCCGTGTTATGCAGAGTTTTTTTCTTTATTTCTCAATGGTGTTTTCTTTCTGACTCTATAATACAAACAAAAATATTAAGTGATGTTGGGATTTTTGCAGGGTGCTCTGCAAATCTAAGAAGATTTTACCTAGAATGTTTGCCTTCTTTCTACTTGGCGGGAAATGTTAAGGCAACTCTTGAGTATGTAATAAACATCGTTGATTTATGAGGGATGTAAATTCATTTTTTCACTCATTACAATATTTGATTAGTTGTGCACCTTGTATCCAAATTCATCAGTTTCTCAAGTAAGGATGGCAACAAATTGTTTAATAAATGCATGTGTTAAATTACACACCGCCTGCTCCTAACTATAGTTATAAACTTGATGCCCCTTACAAATGTGCTTTAATTTTGTTTGTATACGTTATCTTGAAGCAGTGAGCATTTGAGATAAATTAACATTGTCCTGGTTTTGTTTCGTCAGACATCAAGTAATAAAGCAGTAATATCAATGGGAATGTTTTACTTAATTATGTCATTGTATTTTTAATCTATATTGGTATAAATGAATGTGTGAAAAGGTTTCTGTTGCATATATTTGCAACTTTGTCATTTTGATTAACCTTTTGGTCCTGCTTAACCTATAACTTCCATGTGGGATAATGTTTTCTCATTAGTGAGATGTAAATGTTATACATTAGGGACTATTTACATCTCTTTGATCTAATTATACCTTCTGGACTTGGATGTTTTGTCTGTAACCAGGTTTTGTAAAAGGTCAGGGATGTCAAAGTGACATCAAGAAGGATTTACATGAAAATGTAATTTATGGTTATGCATTCACGTGTTTCTGCTGTTAGGGTTACTTATGAAAGTAAAACAGTATTACCACTTAATATTCAGCATTTGACATCATCATCATCATAATTCTGTTTTATTTTATACATGAAAATGCCTTGCATGTTACAAATTTCCTTTAATGACATTTCAGGAAGCAGAGGGGACTTTGTCCAGAAATCTGAAAAATGCCAACCTCATTTCAGGGCTGTGTTGCACAACAATGTGGAACCCGATCTTCCTGTCATGTGGACTTTGCATTTTCATCAGACACTAATATGTGTGATATGATGAGCTGTTGGACCACATTTAAACAGATTCATGTGGTTTTCAATTCAAGAGTTTTGGTATATTAGCCATAGGAATGATTATTAAATGTTGTTAATGAACTCCAATGAACCTCATTTAATAACAATGTGTAAAGAAATCTTATAACTGCTTTTTAATATATATATTTGATAACTGTAATACTGCTACTATATATAACCTGTTGCATTTCTGCTTTTTCACCAGCTAGTAGGCTTGGATTCTGACTTCCCAAACACAGCATGCTTTATTCAGTATTAAAAAAGTTAGGTTTATTAGCAGCAATAATATTACTTATGTATTAAAAGTCCTATTCACAAATATTTTTATTTGCAAGTGATTATGCATTATCATGGTTTGTGTGAACATTAAAAATTGCAAGTTAACGCCATCCGTATTTGCTTCACTTTGCATGAACTTTATTTTGTTTATGCTGTTTTATAACTTGTACAAAATGCTAGCAAGCTAGTAGTTCTACAACTTATTTAACACCTTGCATATTCCATTTGTGCATGAACTTGGTCTCTGCATCATCTCACAAATAAAAACTGTATGTAATGTATGGCCACATTTTTTGTGTAACTCCATATTTAGGAATGTGTATTGAAGAAGGATGAAGTATGTTAATAATTACAGCAGGGGTTGTTGGGTTCAGTTCATAGCAATTTGTCATATCTTTGAACCTGATTTCTTTCAAATTTCATGATGATGTTCGTTGTCTTGAAAAAGTTGCTTGTGACAAATTCATCCACTTATGGTCTCCTTTAAACTTCAGGTTTCTGCCTGCTATGGGAAGTGAAATAATTTGTTTTTTTTTACTTTGGAGCATTCATGAGGTAGATTTTGAGCAAGTAATTACTGTAGAACTTTAGTGGACATTTATGATTATTTGTGAAATAGAATATTTAATCTGTTGGATCCATAATAATAAGGTACTACATATACTAGCCATCATTGACCATATGTTTTGGCTTACTCATATGCCAGGTGGCCATGTATCACACTAACTAAATCATTAATCGTGGAGTTTAAGTCCAGCTGGCAGCCCCTTAGTATGCTGATTTAAATCCCCTGTTGTATATAGCCATGGTTACCTTGTTTAAAGGTTGATTTTGAATTTTTAAAAATTGGCCACAGCCCACATAGTACCCCCAACACAATGAAAATAAAAGTTTAGGTCTTTTGAAACTAAAGTTTTTCTTAAGTTTTCTGCTTTGATAAACTACTGTTATCAAATACAGACATTATCTTATCATGCAACAGTCCTTAAGAGATTCTGAATTTGTACATTTGTTTGAAGGTTCTGCACTAACACAAAATGACTACCACATAAAATGGTAAAATGCTGCAATCACTTTTTTCAAACATCTTACAGAAACAAAAAAATTGTGTTTTTTGAACATAAGTTCTTTCATTTAGTGTTTGTTCACATTCTAGCCTTACAAATGGCCAGTAAGATAATAAAATCAAAATGGTTATATTGTTAATACAGGGTAATTGTAAATGTCCTTTCCTGGAGGTGAAGTGCAATTGGGGCGTGATGCTGACCACTCACCCCAATCTAATGCCGAGGTCAAGAATGAGTAGTAGCTATACCTCCTCTCCCCCCAAGCAACCTACATGTCGTGTAGCAGGACTGCTTTACTTTTTAGTGGCTGCTAATGCAAGCAGTGGATCATGCATGTTTAATACCTTAAATTGTATCTGACACCCTACAAATTTCATTATCATGCACAGTTTACATTTGTTAAAGTGTGAATTTCATTTATAATATCTGTCTCCATAGAACATTTTTTTCAGTTTGTGCCATTTGTATAACTACGTTGTTACCAAGATTGATCATTTTCAGGTAGAAGTACTGGTAAGTAAAACTTCTATGCAGATCTTTCAGTGAAGTAAACCACAAACACATGTATGGACCAGATTTCCTAGTTTATACAAAATTGTGGTTTATTTGGAATATACTATTGTAGGTGTTCAATATTATAAATGGATCTTGTGATAAAAAAATAGTTTTAAAACAGTTATTTATGGTCGTTTTGAAATGTCTGATTAATTTGTATGCTGGATCTTGCCACATAACTTTCCAAAAAAATGCTCAATACAGTCTTAGTTATGTTCGCTTTTACCAATGTTTAGAAAAGATTACAGCACAAATGTTTCTTTATTATGTATTCTAGTTTAAGATATGTATCTGTTACATTTCTGTATTAGAATCTTGCATATAAGGTGACTGCATGCTGCAAGTTTTTACAAACATTTTCATGTTAAATGAATTTCATTGAGTTCATTATTACAACATTTACTGTGTATTGTACGTATAAATTTGAATTGAGCATCACATGCTATGTAAGGATGTGAAACTCACCATGCACCATTTAGGTATACATGAATGTTCACATTCACCTACTGAACAGATGATGGTTAATCACTCATATTAAAACACATTTGGAAGAGAATCTGCCATTTCTGTTTTTTTCAGGTTTGCAGAATTGCAGACCCAGCATGTACTAGAAGCCCACAGATATATATCACTGACAAACGATGGTGATTATCATTTCTCCTGGCTCACACTGTCTTACTCCTACTTGTAATCCTATACAAATTAAATATTCTTCTAAGAAGTGTTGACTGCTGAAGATTATTGTATGTGAGATGGAATTGTAAAGGATTGTTAGGATTTAATAACATTGAAAATTTTACTTTCAAACTGAAGAGAAGACTTATCTTTTTAAAAAAATTGTAACTTTCACTTCAGCATTCTTGTACTCTTACTTAACAAGCATTGTGTCTTCATACACTTGCAACACGTAGTCTTTAGAGTTATGCAGAACATTATTTATTGTTCCACAAAATGAGGCTCAGGAGAATTTCAAGTGGGACATTTTCCAGGCAATTTGACATCCTTACTTTCTGCAATAAAAGTTGGTGATCTAAGTAAATATATTACTTTTTACAGTTCAGCAGTTAACTATATAACTACATTTTTGTCTGAAATTTTTGTGACTTCTAGAAGAATTAATTACATTTACTATGTGATGGTATTCTACAGTAGAATTAGCATGACTCCAGACATAGTAGCTGACATCACTGAAATAAATTTTCCCTTTGTCATGAGAAAGGAGAAGTTGTTGAAATATTGTATAACTGCAAGACCCATAATACTTTTCATTTCTGTGAGTTAAAATATGCATATTACAGGTTGGTTTGCTTGTTAACAACACTGCATTGTATGTTGAGGGTGTTTAATATCATATGATGTGATAGATGAAAGGATTGCAGTAGCTGAAACCTGTTGATGTTCTGGTTTATAATGCTGTGTGGACTTGTAGGTAGATATCAAAGTTTAGGAGATACATACTATCTCCATCTTCAGGCACTCCTGTACCAGTTTATTTAACCATACATTGCACTGTTATGCATGGGATGGTATTATAGGGTGAAACCTAGTTATATTCTACAGTAACAACCTGCCCATAATACATTTTATATTTTAATTATAATGCTTCTTAGAGTTACTCACAGTTCAATGTTTATTTTTCTGTGGGTTTTATTTGTTCTGTTCTTTGATTTTTCTTTCATATCAACATTATGAGTGGATCACTTATTAAGATGTTGGTCAGTCATACTGCTACACAAAAATTAATGTGCATAATATAGGGAATAAATCATTGAGTTGTAGTATGTTCATCCTATTGACTGAACCATTTAACAAATTTAATAAAACTATAAATGAGTAGGAAGTCCGAAACTATTTTAAACATGATCGAAGGTGCAGCCAAAGAGAAGTGTTTGGCGATGAAATAGAACCTGTACCCTAAATAATGCTGAGGTAACTTCTCTGTATCTTAAGAATGTGGGTAATGATTGAAGAATTCAAGATGCTAATAGGGACAAACACAATAAATATGGGAAGAATGCTCATATTCACCAGACCATCACCCCTCCCTATTAAAGTTCCGATCTGGGTTAATTTCAATGGCTTTAATGGTGTATTGTATTGCAGACACCGCTGTATTAGTGACCCCAAATGTTTAAACTTCTATGGGTTTCATAGTAGTTAACCTTTCTACCGACTGATCTACCGCCTGCAAATTTCGTGGGATTGGGCAGCAGATGGTGATCGGTTATATATTCTTAACCTCTTAAAAAGGGCGGCGTTGGCCTTTTGCAATAACCGCAACGCAGCAAAAGTTTAGGTATAAAAACACCTGTGTGCATTACATGTTAATTTCTTATTTCAGTGAAGAACAGCGATATGTTATTAATTAAACGGGATGAGTTATATGTTCGTCTTCAAGTAGTCAAGAACCTGAAGTAGGTCTGGAGAAATGAGCCGTAAGAGTAGCGAGGTAATTTAGGTTGATGTCCATATCCTTTTGTGTGTTTGTTACAAGCAGTCAAAATTACATTCGGTTTTACACAAAATCACACCTGAAATATGAAAGCATGGCACACATTAACCTACTCTGCTCAAGTTAAAACTTCTTTGTTAGTGTGAAGATGAATGGTCTGAGATACAGCAGAGATTTGAAAAGGAGGGATTGGATTTTGAAGGTCTTCGTGTTGAAGAACGTTTACTTCATGTGTGGCGATGGCTGGTGGATGCAGAGAGCAATTTGCGAAGTTCACGCAGGCAACTGGACAAACTGCGTGATCTTAGGAGTGAAGAAATGGAGGTAAAAATGTTTCATCTTAGTGACCATACTAGTCCCCTGCAGAACCCGCGGTGATGGTGAAATCTGACCACTTTACAATTAATTGTTTAATTTTAGGAGATGGAGAGTTACATTGGACATATTCGAGGTCTTGCAGAAAAGCGCGCTGATCATCTTGAGTCTGAGACTTTATCATTGCGGACAAAGCTCGAATCTTCGCAGCAGCAGACTGCAACTCTTGCCACATTATTGGAGAAAAGTGGGCTGCATTGTATTGCAGAAGAGTCACTGGGGGAACAGGTATAATTATGAATCAACTGCATAGATTATATAGTATCAAATATTAGGATGTTTGGAAGGATGTAGAGTGAAATGGTCATGGCATATTTTAAAATATATGAGCATTTGCCTGAAGGATTAAGATAGACTTTGAAAAGCTGCACTTGAGGTAGCCACTCTTTGTACTGAGATTTGATTTTGTAATGTCTGAAATGTTAGGTGTAAACAATAGTAAAATTTGCAATAAATTATTAAATAAAAAAAGGACTGAGAATTATTTTATGAAAATAACTTGGAAATTCTGTGTAAAATCAAAATGTTAGGTTGTCTGTTTTCAGATAGCCTATATTTTCCATTTAAACATCAAGGAGCAGTTTTTGTTGAGTGGTCAGGCAAGAACATTTAAAAATCCGTGAAGCACAGACACATGTACAGTGATAACAGCCTTAGAATGACACTTGTAAAATTTAACCATTGGTGTATTGAATTTATTGTTTTTTTCATGAAAATAATTCTTAACCAAATGTGGTCACATCTCATGTATATAATTACTTGGGTTTTCTGTCTGTAAGTGTGATGCAAATTCTTAGTGCAGTAGTAACCTATGAATACAAATGTGTGCAAGCAAACATGAAAATATTGTTGACACAGAAGTGTAACTTATTTCTTGGATTACCCTGTATGCTGCAGTAAATAGAGTTTATTTTGATTTTAGAAGTTGAAAGTCAGCTAAAAATTTTGGATTTTTAATGCATTCTTTTTGTTGTGTAAGTCATTTATGCATGTGGGTCATCTTTTGTATAGGAGTTTTTAACAGTGTCTATCTGCCGATTCTTACATTTTATCTACCCTCCTTTCCTCTCTACATCTCTTGGTCTAACTGTTGTGTGCATGGTCTGCTCCTAGGTCTTATTTTACTTGTCATTTGTAAGCCGGCCGGGGCGTGATGCTGACCACTCACCCCCATCTAGTGCCGAGGTCAAGGAAGAGAGGAGCTATACCTCCACTCACCCCAAACGCCTACATGGCGTATAGTGGGACAAACTTTACTTTACTTATGCTCATATATTTTCTTTTTTTTGCATGTCCAACCAAATCATTCTAGTCTATTTCTCTCAGTTTGGGTCTGTATTCTTCCATCTTGAATTCTCTCTGAATGTATTCAATTTCAGTACCATCTCTGTGTCAGCCTGTCATGTGGAACTCTTTATGTTTCCAGGTTGCATTCCTGATTGCTGACAGAGCAAAACTAATGGAGGAAATAGATATTCTGAAGAAACTGAAAATTTCCAATGGTGTGAATGGCTTGAGCAAAGAAGGAGATCTCTTGTCAGAAATAATAAAGGTAAATCTAGCACTGTGTGTGTGTGTGTGTGTGCAGCACACCTATACTTAGAAATTTTTTGTTCTATATGCATATCATGCCATTCTTATTCATAGGACAATGACACACTGTTAATATGTGACATGCACTTGATTAGTTACTGTTAGTTTGATTATTGTACAACCTTTACCAAAGTTACAATTATTGAGAGACTGGGTATAAAATATTTGGATGAAAATAGTAGTTTTCTCATATGATATTCAAGGTAGATTTCGGTTATAAAACAACCGAAACAAGTGTAGCTTATTTGCAGAATGAGCCATTTTACAAAAGTTTATGTTCTAGCACTGTATTCTGTTTTTTTTTTGAAGTACTATTTTTAATTTTTTGCTACCATACTTACACATGTCTGTGTTCCATCACCTACTGGTGCTTTTCTCTTTTTTGTCTACTTTATTGCCTAGTCCAAATGTTGCACTTTAATTGTGGAAAATTGTCCAACCATTTCTTTTTTTGTACCCATTTCCTTGTTTTCATCTACCAAAATTTCCTGATAATATTTGAGCCATTGTTCTTCAGAAATTGTTTCAATCCTGGCTCTGTCTTCTTTGCTTTTCAAATTCTTAAACATTTTTCATCCGTATCATTGGTTTTGTGTAACATCTCATTTTAGTCTACTCACAAATTGATTCCATTTTTCCCATTTTATTGTTCTGGGGTGTCATAAATTTAGATAAGTGATAAAGTTAAATTTTTTACAGATGAAATATTTTCCTGTGTGTAGTTAAATACTTAGAAGAATGTAGTTACTGTGAACAAAAACTTTTTAAGTATTACTATTTTATAACTGCTCGTGAAGTTATGTTGTAGTGATTCTGTTTCCAGCAGTGGATTAGAGCACCA